>VYZP01037069.1:619-18890 GCA_013400635.1 Hypocryptadius cinnamomeus | reverse complement strand
TGTGAAGCCTTTGAAACATCAGACTCTTTGCTTTCATGCCATGTTCTGCCAATAAACCAGGAAAAGCCCAAGAACCCATTTGCAGATTTAGTGAGGGTTTCAGGGTATATGGAAAAGTCAAATCAACTTGCGATGTTCTGCTTCTTGTATAACGATAAAGGCACAGCTTCCCTACGTGGCTCCAAGCACAGCACAAAATTGAAGGGCCTGCAGTCTCCGAGCAGATCCAGACAACACAAAAGCCAGAACAATGCTTGTGCCAAACATGGTTAATATGATCATATTGCATTACAGTCATTGCACTGATACTGGACAAATGTTATGTTGCATGAGGCTATACCATAATTGGGCAGTAATCAGTAAAAACATTAAGTCCCTGTTTTACAACTGCTTCATCAGTAGCTATAAAACAACATCCTAATAAAGAGCATAAAACTAAAAAGAACTGAGATTAACAAGGCGTGTCATGGCAGTTTCGATGTAAAAGTCACTTTAGCAATATAGAACTGAACAACACCATTTAAAACAATGACCAGAGAAGATTTACTATTCCATATTTAAAAAAGAAAACAAATAAAAAGCAGCTATTCCAATGGCCTAGTTTTCATAGCAAATACGTCATGCTGGTAAGCAAAACACAGCGCCTTGATGCTCACCAAAAAAAAGCACTATATATTAGATACCTGACTATAGCACTATCAGTCTCTAACCAGATAACCTTGCATGGACAATGCTAATCACTGAAAAGATGAAAGAGAGAGAAAGAAACATTAGAAGAAGCTTTGGCTGATATTCAGATATGAATTTTGACTGTACAAGTAGGCATATTTATGGCAGAGTCCAAGAATGATCAGACAAGCCATTAGAGAATGAAAGCAGATCCTTCCAAGTTGTTTTTATCAGGCTCTGAATACATCACCTCATTTTTAGTAGGGTTCTGGTATCATGTGCAGTTAACATATAATTATTACAGAACTGTGATTGCATCGTTAGCAGAAGTTTAATTATATCATTGACATTAGTGATGCCATAACATCAAGCTCAATAATAGTTCATAACAAAACCTACAATTAGCACAATTTTTCCTCCCTTTTACACCAACCAAAAGTGTTCAGCTTGGAGAAGCCTAATAGTCCATACAGAAGTGAGCTAGGGCTGAACCTGAAAGGATTGCTGGCTGGTAATTTAGTAATATGGTAATTAAAGTCTTTTCATGATGTAATTACACATCAACTACAAAAGGACAGCTGCTATACAACACTGCCAGGGTACGTGGCATGAAATGATTAGATTTGAGAAGCTTTGGTGGATAAACTGAATACCACAGACATAAGTCTGAGGTATAGCTGGCACCACACAGTACATTATTATTCAAGTCTCACACTTAACATTTCCTTAGTCTCATTGTGATAGTAACAGTTTGTTGCACATACCTTGGTCCTCTGACAGCAGAAGCTGTTCAAAACCCCACTTTAAAAGCTTCTGCTGTTTTGAAGTTCCCTGAAACTATAAAGCCTAACCTTTGGTAAAGTTTGCATGAACTCAAAATGTTCATTTCCCACACAAAACCTTCTCTCACAGATTCCTATCTGTGGGAAACTTGATTTATTTGCAGGCTTTTTCCAGTGGGATAGCAGAGAGGGATGAAGGAGAATGAGGAGAGGGGAAAGGCACAAATGAGTACGTGAACTCAAAGAAACTAAGAACTAAGGGTTTAGTCATCTAGTTCCAACAGCAACAAGACGAAGTCTCCTGTTTGAGAGAAAAAACAAACCCATACTTATTCTTAAGAGCAGGTAACCATTTCTTGAAGTAGTTTCCTTATTGTATTTCTCACTGCCCTCCCTTTTACCTGTACAAACCACAAAGTTGACTACGCAAGGCATGAGACAGCAAAAAGAAACTTATTTTTCCCAACTAACACATGTAAAATTTCTTGACTACATAACTGGGTTCTTCAAAATACAGGAATGCACTGTGCACCCTGGCAGGAGGCAGACAACCTCAGAGTGGCTTGTCTAGTCCTAAAATGTCATTTTTGTCATGACAGCAACCCGGATATTTTGCAACAGCTTTTTTTTCCCTGTAAGTGGGAAAGAGGGGATTTGGTGGGAGAGAGACCCAGACCAGCTGATCTATGCTTTAAAGCTTCAAAATTTCTTTTGAGCTAGGAAAGTCTAGGAATGGACTTAGCCGAAAATGAAAGATTTTGGAATAATTCTCCTCAGCATACAAGAGACTTTCTGTGAGGTCCATTTGGGAAACACAAAACCAAACTATTTTGAATCTGGAAGGACTTTATTACCAACGAGATGTTAGGAATGAGAATCTGAATCCTGGTTCAAACAACACCCAATCTTGATGATGGTTTCTTTTTTGTTTCCTGCCCTCTCTCTTCTTCTGAACAGATGTTCTGAGTGGACTTAATGAAAAGGCAAAACTTCTTGAAGACTTAGTATGTTTAACTACAGTTTCACCAATATTCTGGCACCAACTCCAGATCACCGCCAACAGCAGTGTCTTGCCCTTGGGTATCAGAGACTGCAGTGGAGCTGAGGCTGCTCTCAGAAGGAATCCTCAGGGAACTGGAAGCAGCCAGTTCCAGTCATTTAAGAACAAAGGTCTTGGCTACTCAGACATAAGTCCTGCATGGCCAGTTTTACACTTTTAGGAGACAATAAAGCAGATTAGCCAACTCAAAGAAAGAGGCGCAACTGTACTTCAAGTGCAATAGCACAAGAAAACATTATTATTTCTAATTTAATGGCAGAAGAGGTAGAATGTATTTCAGCTGGTAGTTCTGTTGACCAGATAGGTGATCACCTCAAACATGTTTGCAGCTACCATGTGAGGACACACTTGACATTTGAAACAAAAAGGAGATTCAAATACGTCACTTGTCAATAGAAACTGGGTGAACAACTTGCAACACATACAGCAAATTTAGCATCTTAAAAACAAATCACCAACATGAAAAGAACAGGAATTTTATGCACAAATGATTTATCTGACTTCCTACACAGTGTAAAGCAGCAAGAGGCAATAAAAATCTTTGGTTTAAACTACAAAACCCTTAACTTTTGAGTGTTGTCTCTGTTACGCGGGTGTACAGACTACAAACATGAACTGTGTACACACAAACCTTAAATACAAACATAGCAGTCTTCACCTAAAGATTGATGCTTTAAGTTTTAGCTTTCATATTTTTCTGATTCTATACTGCATTAGTATGTAACTCTGAATTTCATACGAAGTGTTAGCAAGTTCTCTTCACAGTTCAGTTAGACAAAACAATCCTTTTCCAGCCAGTGAACCAAGGATACCATTACAGTTTTAGCCCCAAAAAGTGTAGAAAACAGTGAATTGAGGAGAGCAAACTAGGAGGATGGGACTTCATAACCTGAAGCTGTAATTGGACAATTAACCCCAATATGTAAATGGACCAAAACTTATGAAAGTGTAAAAACTCCTGACCAGTCGTTTATCTTGGGTGCATCTTGGGTGTAGCCACAACCGGGCTCTTGTACTGCCCAAGGTGTACCCTTTAAAGGCCTTTTAATAAATACCTACTTTAGTCTTTTAACACTGTCTACCCTCTGTTCCAGGTAGCCTCTTTAGGCATCAGGACAACATGGTTCAATACCCTTGCACGTGTTAATTAATTCATTAATTACCAGCTATTAATGAACAGAATACATGAGCAGCTAGTATCGCATGCAAACTCTTCTCCCTGCCCTGTTTATGCAGTGCGCTGCCAAAAGAAACATGTGATGTCTGAAGTCTTGCAAGAAGAACCTCATTATCTACACTGATGGTAAGGGCAGAGTTAGAGAGAGGAAAAGAATGCAAGTGAGAGATTTCCAGCATGCTCCTATCTTTAGCAACATCAGAAGACAAAGAAAATGCTTCTTATCATGAGTCTTCAAGAACCCAACTTCAAAAAAAAAACCAAACAACCCAAAGCAACAGCTCCTGAGCAACAGCATTCAGTTCTGAGAATTGGACAGGTACTTGAGCTAGAACAGGACAAGGCAAAAAACCTATACTGTGATAGCCTGTCTCCCTCTCCTCCTCCCCTAAAGCAAGAGTAGCAGCTATTTGCATACTGATCACTATCTTCAATTACATGAAAATCTGGAAGCCAAGTGGCCTATCAAGACTAAACCTGGCAACAGGAGCCACAGGACTTCCTAGGGAACAAATGTAGCCCTTCCAGCTGTTCTGGATACAGTCACCTTGTCAGTGTTCAACACACAGTTCTACTACACACCCAACACCTCTTCTGTTTCAGTGGCTTTTTAGCACCTTTCCACTTCTCTGCAAACATCAAGTCATTCAGACACTGCTACAGGACCAGAAGTGTTTCCAGTTTCCCTGACTGCAACTGCTGCTCAAGACACTAGAACACTATCCCTGGCATTTGCATTCATTTCTGTGAGAAGTGCTAAGCGTCCAGCCAAGAAACAGAATCTTCTTGTGATGCTGTCTGCATTTAAGGAACTCCGTAACACCAGGCCTGGGCAGTTTGGGGTGAAGGATTAGATGGGGAGACAACACACTTACCTGCTATCACCAGCGTTTGCCACATAAAGCTTCCCCAACAAATACACCACCACCAGAGCTGTGCAGCCACCAGAAATGTTATACACGGTCCTCTCTCGCTCTATTTGCAAATCCTGTGGGAGAAGAGAACAAGATTTATAAAGACAGCATTGCAATGAATGCTTGAGAAAATGAAATCTCCTGTAGAAACCAAAAATACAATAGAGTATTAAACTGTATGTCCCACTGTCTGCCTTTTCTTGCAGCTATGGCCACACGAGCTAAGAGAAGAACAGAAAGTTGAGGAGTACCTATTACTTATACAAAGATGGTTGGGAAAAATCAGGTCAGGAGACTGTAAAACATCAGGTACTAAGGAATAAATACCAACTCTCATGGATGCAAGAGAATTTGCTATGGCAAAAGCACAATGAAGGCAAAGATAAATGAAGCTTAGCAACAGGTACCTGGTGGTATAATTGGAGAGTGCTTTACATAGACAGCAGATAACTAATGAGACTCAGCTACAACATGAATAACTACCTACTTCCCAAGAGGAATGCTAGGATTGTGGGGTATACACCTTAAGAAAATCAGCAAGATGCAGTTGTGCCACAAGGCTATCCTTCAGAAACACAGGGAATGAGTGGACACTAAACTGATTCTGAGTGCAAGAAACATTATATATGAAAAGAGTCCTTCTGCTTAACAGAAGTGGAGAACGCAGATTATACTTTTCACCATCAGTCAGTAAAGTCCTGGAAAGAAAAAAATCCAAACACATAAATACACACACACACACACACACACACACACATATATATACACATACAATGCCCCAAGAAAGCCTGCAGAACATACAGCAAGTAAATAAATGAGCTACTTAGCTACTTTCATTCATACATTTTAAGCAAACACTGAAGTGTATGCAAATGAATTAATTCTGCTGTCTGTAGTTTAGCTTCAGGTAATAACACACTACAAATTAACCTTCTCTCCTGTGTCCATTTCAAACTGGTCTGTCCTTATAACATTGGATTCAAACAGGGAGCATCATTTAACATCACTATTGCAAATACTGGCAGATCTTTTCCAGCTAAACCCTGCCTACTTGTATGTGGTTTTTATTATGAATATATGTTGGCCTGATCTATACTTCAGCCATTTCCATATCTGCACCGAGCAACAAACAGCTCAAATTGTTCATGCCTTGGGGTATGAAATGTGCAGCTTTATTTTAGAGCTAAATTTATTTGAAGAAAACCACTACAATAAATACAAACCATGACAGGTGCAATTTGATTGAAAATGTACAGAGGTGGGAGGAGGTCCCTGTCCCACGCTTTATCTCCTACGAATTTCAGGGGAGGGAGGTGACCTGGTGCAGCAGCAGGGATGCTCAGCAGCACCTGGGCACTGTCCTGAGCCAGTGGGCAGAGGTGTCTGTCACAAATAACTTGCTGACTCCTCACTGGCCAATGCACATACATCCCATCTGTGCCATGAACACAGTGCTGAGGTACTGTCCCAGCAGGCCATCCTCAGCTGTGCATGCAAACTGCACGTGGCTGCCACAAGGACATGGGTTCTACTGCACACACCAGCTTTTTTGGGGGGATGGGTGGTAAGGACCAGGAGGAAAACACCTCCAAGCTATAAATCATATCTTGCAGAACCTTTGGTCACAGACATGGGCCTGTTATAAATGCCTCTTTGTCTAATCTTGCCATAGAGAAGCTGATTCTCCTCCTCATGGCTTCTGTATACTTTTAAATTAAGCTGAAAAGAAGAGTTCAAAGGAATCTGACATTTCTAACCATCAAAATAATTTAAACTTACAAATACTACAGATTTTCCAAGCACTGCCAGGAATTTAATGAAACCTTCATTTCCACAGTTCAGAATATCTTCCAAGACCTTCAAACAATGCACAATTCCTCACCTGGTTTCAGCTCTGTCATACATATACTTTGCAAGTGCCGGAATGCCTAAATTAAAACTTATTTCTTCCAATAAGCAGATTTCAGAAGCATCTATTATAGGAGAGAAGATGGATAATCCGTAGGGCCTCTTTTTCAGAACTTTCTTGACTTAAACTACATCTGTGTACTGAGTTTTCTCAAATCATTGCTGTTGTTGGGTTCTCCCATCTAGAACTCCAATTTACTACCACGATTTGCCAGAGTACATTGAGTGCCATGTATGTTTCAATCTTACATACTTTGCTTGACATTTTCTTTTTCAACAGCAAGGAAAGAAGGCAAGGCTTTCCAACAGCTCAACAAGATTTGAGGGAGAGAAATAAAATAAAACGAAGCTCACCAATACCACCAATTTGTTCTGATGTAGAGACATTGGCTTTTAATGAAATACTTTATAACAGTGGTGCTGGGAAAGTAGTATAAACATGGGAAGAAGCCCCAAAACGCCTCTAACGCCTTTATGAGTGTAAAGGGCTCATTCTAGACAGAGTGTATACAAAGCTTTCCTCATTTTCCAGCGGGAGAATGATTTCTGAGCTAGCGTATTTTTTGTTGCGTTGTTGGTTTTGGTTTGGGTGGGGTTTGTTTGTTTTCGTTTTCCGCAGGAGCAGTTAATGTAGTCGGAGCCGTGCCGCCCGTGCCGGGACACGTGCTGCAGCGGGTGGCAGCCGCTCCCAAGGCTTGCCCCAGGCCTGGTCCCCCTTCCCTGGTGCGGGATGCGGGAGGGCGGAGCGCAAACTGTAGAAGGCACCGCGACGTACCGAGCAGGTGAGGGCGAGCAGGGCGGCTTTCCGCACAGAGGCCGGCAGCGGCGAGGCGGCGGGACAGCCGCGGGCCGGGCTCGGCTGGGCCGGGCTCCCCACAGGCAGTGTCCGCCTCCTCGGAGCCGCGGCGCGCCCGGCGCGGGCCGCTCCTGCCACCTGGCGGAGGCTGCGCGCAGCGGCACCGCCGCTGATCTCGAGGCGCAGGCCAAGGCAGGGCCGCCTACAGGAACCAGGTGGGTTTGGAATGGCTGCAGAGAGGGAGAGCCCATGGCCTCCCTGGGCGGCCTGTTCAGTGCTCTGCCACCCTCAGCGTGACGAAGTGCTTCCTCAGGTTGAAGTGAAACTGTGGTTTAGTTTATGGCCATTTCTCCTCATCCTGTAGCTGGGCAGCACTGAAAAGAGTCTGGCACCATCCTCTTGACACCTGCCTTTCAGATATTTATGCACATTAATGCTATCCCCTCTCAGTCTTCTCCAGACTAAACAGCCCAGCTGCCTCCACCTCTCCTCATATGAGAGATGTCCCAGTCCATCTTTGCTGCCCTGTGCTGGACCCTCTCCAGCAGCTCCTTCTCTTTCTTGTACTGAGGAGCCCAGAACTGGACACAGCACTTCAGGTGTGGCCTCACTAGGGCCAAGCAGAGGGGGAGGATGACCTTCCTCAACCTGCTGGCCACACTCTTCCCACCGTCTTTTCATCTATATTTATCCTCACAGCAGCAGCCATTCCTCCAGGATCTCAACCTTGCTATGACAGAAAGCTGCTTTATACACACACTATTAGGTATCTGGTTAAAATAAAAGTTTCAGAAGGCATAAACATAAAATTAACTCCTTAGTATGCTTTACATCAAATGCCTGTAATTCTATTTAAACTCTTAATTCTACTAGCTATATAATGAGACGTAACTTTCCAAAAAGTGAACTGTACAACACATGCCATTCTCTCAAGACTGTGCAATTAATTAAAATGGCACCAATCTAGAAAAAGCACCTGTCTAGATTTCATCTAAGTAAAAAAAAAAACTCAATAAAAAATAAAATCATGATGCAATGAATGCAGATGTATACCTCCCAATAAATCATACACAATAATCCTGTGCCATTTCTTCCCATCTAAAATTAAATGGGGTTCAGAGTAGAAAAGGTGCTCTCTCCTCTTAACCTTTCTTGCAAATACATACAACATCACACATGTACACAAGGTTAAATACAGGGAAAGGACAATAATTTGATGTTTCTATCCAATATGGAACTGCACTTGGAAGCATTCCTCCTGGCTCCTTTGAACTGAATCTATAAATGCACATCTTAAAACTCAACAGATGAAAATTAGAGGATTTGACTTATGACACCTTCAGAACTTGAGCTTATTTATTTCCTTTTAACTGGAACAATTGTGATACTGACAATTACCGACATTTGCTGGTTTTTAGACAGGGCATTAAATTATCTGAAAACACAGCACAAACTTCCTAATCCCAGTTTCAACAAAGAAAACATCATTTAGATGTACTTCAAAATGGAGACAATTTAATTGCTAAATGTCTAAGTTAGGCAATGATGATCTGTGTCAGCTTTCCACAGCATTTTACTGCATGTAGCTGTTAGACAAGAACTGTCCAAAAAAACCCCACATCAAATAAAGGAAAAATAATTTTAAAAAGCCTTTTGAAAGCCATGAATTGCATTTAATTGAGACTTGAGGCAAAAACAGGGAGACCTCAACTGGAATTCAAAAGCAAGTTGACAAAGCGGACAAAGCCATTATTTGATACATCTGTCAGGTCGGACTCTTTAAAAAACAGTATCTTTATCTACTCATTACTTTCATTCGGTTCACAAGAATCCTTTGCAGCAATTGGTTTTTCAGGAAAAACCACCAAGAAGTCTGCCAATGTGTCCAGGAAACTTGAGCTTTCCCCAAGTGCCAGGTAAACTGATACACTCTGCTGGCACAAAACCCTTGTACACACTGCACATCTTGACTGCCCTGACCTAACTCAACATCCATGAACATCCATGATGTTCCAGTACAAACAAGGGCTGATTAAACAATGTGCTGTGGAAAAGGCCCAAAGTCTTCATGCAAAGACTAAAATGAGTACAAACCAGCAGGAAGTTAAACAGAGGCAGAAGGAAGATCAAGCACTGCAAGCACAGATGAGACACAGAAATGATTTTATGAATCGTTCCCTTACACAGATGAAAGAAAACACTCTTTTGCCTAAACCAAGTATAAGTGCAAAATTCTCCTCAGAGCTTAAAGTAGATGCAATTTAATTATCTACTGCTTTCCTTAAGCTGACCATTTTTATAGGATTTCCTGTAAAACTTAATGCTGAAATTACATTGCATTGGAGTAGTCATTTGTTTATCAAAGACAATGATGAATGTCAGCCCTCTAATATAAAGCACGTGGGAATTAAGATACTTGATATGTAGCATATGATCAAAGATGCAGTGAGGAAAATGTTCTTTTTAGAAACAGAGAGAACAGATTAGCATGAGCTATACAAGGAATACCTGAACACCATAACTGTAGTGAGTTATCCAGTGTTTCTGCATTTGTCATACTCTTCCCACAAAAGCCCTCACAACCAGATCTCTGAACATAAGCTGAGATGGTCGTCTGTGTGAACACCTACCAGAGATGTGAAGTCAAAATAAAGCAGTGCAGTAACAGCTCCGTTCACTCAGACACATTCAGGAAGCAGCAATGGGTAACACACATGCTGCTCTTGTAAGAGAGGTAGAGAAACAGCCCTTCTGTACTCTGTCATTTTCACTGGCCAGTCCCACAAAACTCCACTTCTCATCTTGCCTGCACTTGGAAACAGTTTCAACAGGAGAGAATCACATCATGCTCTCAGAGCCTGGCACTCTTCTGGCCTCAGAATTACACTGACTGAAGCATGAAATTGGTGTTCCTCTTAAGCATGCTCTGAACCCACTAGGGTGCAGTGGATGGGCATGGTCATCTTCTCCCTCATTTCTCAACAAAGAAGGGAGCAATCTAGTCCTCCCTTTCTGAAAGGTGATAAACTGACAGATTTTCATGCATCCTCCTCTTTCTTTCCATGGAGCAGAAACTGAGTCCACTACCCACAGAGCATAAATCTGCCCACACAACCCCCACTGAAATATGCCTAAGCCATCGCTGTGAATGCTGCTCCTGGACCTACCCACCTGCAAGTCCAAACCCAGTTGGTGGGTCTGCTGGCCTGCACTTCCTTGGGAAGAAAGAACAATCCAGCAAAAGATAATTGTTATTCAGAACTCAAAGTGAAGTACTACTTGTAACAACAATTGTAATCTCTAATTAAATGCATGTACTGGACAAAATTCACATACATCAAAAAAAGCAATGATCAGATACTTCTTTTCAGACAACAAATAAAACCACTGGGAAACACTGAATAGCTCACAGTCCTTCTTTTCAAATAAGAGGCTTTCTGAAAACTACAGCAATAAAATAATAAAAAAAAAAACTACAACAGTATCAGACCTCTCAAAACCTGATCCACATGTACTTGCTGGCAGGCCAAACCTTTGCTCTGCCTGACAAGAATGACTTTCAGTAATGTGAAGAAGTGAAGGGGGAAGTTGTGGAGGAACTACATCAACTACACAAGAGGAAAAACCAGCTTCTCTAGGGAAATAGATGGATATTCTGTTCCCATAGGGTCATGATTTCCTGACAGTTGCTCAGGCTGTACACAAGTCAGAAAGGTGGTAGGAATGAACTTCACGCCCCACAAAATCTGCCTCAGTGAAGAGGTGCAGACACTCTACAGACACTACTCCAACACCAATGTGAACTCTGGGTCATTGGACCAAGCAGCCTTTGCTGCTGCTCTGGTTGGGCAATGAGGCTTTAACAAGTGTGTGCCCACATACTCAGCCTGATAACAGCTGCCAGTGCTGAAATCTGCGCTGTAAGGCAATACTGATCTTTATCTTATAAAAGGAGGGGGAGAAGAAAATGAAAAAGAAGAGTATCATTACTTGAAAATTCAAGTAATTCATAACCAGTGCCACAGTGCTACTTGGGAGTTAAGATGCAGCTCCAGCCTCACAGTAAGCTGTTGAGGCTCTTAAACAGTTTCGTTCATGGTCAGATGTTGTTAAAGCAATGAAAGAAAAAAAAATCTAAATCTTCATAATCTCCAGGTCATGTGACTCAATGTAAACAACAAGGACTTCAGAGCCCTGAAACATACATACCATTTCCTTGAATGCACTTTCTATGGCCCCAATAACCAGGCACTCATGTGGGATCTTCTTCTCCGTGAAGAAGCGTGTTGGAGGCGTGCTGGGCGAGCCCGGGGCTCCCACACCACCGCGCAGGGAGGCTGCCCGTGTCAGTGTCCTGCTGTTGGTGGATGGGTTGTCAGGCTCCTCTCCCAGGCAGGTGGGTGGGAGGACAGCTGTGTTCCTCAGGATGTCCACAATCTCCTGCAGCTGTTCCAGGATGTGGTGCTGCAGCAGTTTGGAAGCGACCACAGCTGCCCCTGACCCAGCGTGTCCATCAAACAGGGACCAGTAGTACAGGTTGATCCCATCTGTGTCCTGGAGAAGCAAGAGGGGGAGAAAGGAAAGGAAAAGAGATGGTCAGTGTTACGCAGTTGTGAGCGAGGTGACTAGTGGCACAGAGGCAGCAGGTGAAACACAGATAACTTTCCCAGAGGTAACATTCTTTCTGAAATGCAGAAATACCCACAGTGTCAGTACAACTCTGGTTGAAAGAAGAGATGCTTATTTTTAGCACACATCCCCAGCATGTTTTTTGTTTTCCTTAACCCCTTAAAAAAAAAAGCCCAAGAAAAAAAATGGAATAAGAAGGGTTGAACATGCAATCTTTCTTACCTTACAGCCATCACAGGTTGCAGAAGAATAGCATTTGAATATATGATAGACCTACTACTATAAAAGATCAAAATTCTACACAAGACAGCACCTGATACTTTGTGACAGACCTTTTTTTGCTAGGCATGAGACAAAGGACCTCAGTTTGACATCCAGCAACAAATGTGAACTCCACTTCCACAGCTGGTAGATAAGGTCCATCCATGCTGGCAGATGGGACAACTCAGGCTTTCCCTGCCTGTGCCAGCCCAGGAAACGGCACCAGCACAGAGGTCCTTGAGGATGACAGACGCATGTGGGATCAGCTGCACTTCATCTGATCTAGCCTCTATGTTCACTGCCTGGTTCTTCACAGTCCCCTAAAAAGTTTCCTGTATAGTACTGGAAATGGTGGGGTACCCTATCGCTTAGATAAGGCATTAACCCAGAGCTGGAGGCAGAGTAGCTCTGAGCATCACCACAAGCTCCAATATGCCTGAAAAATACCAAGGATCATACTCTTGATAAGCTCAACTTTTTGTGAGGAGAGAAATTCACCTAGCAATCCTCAGGTAACCATTTAAGGCATAATGATACCCATCTTTGCATAACAGCATATTTGGCAGCAGCATGGGGAAAGAGTCGTTCCTGTCTTTCCTTCCCCTCCATTTATTTTAATCCTGCACCTTCTCCCAGCTATGCAGAAACAGCTGTTAGTGGGGTTGCCTTGCAAGTCGGATGTGGGTGGACTAATACAGATTTAGAAAGAAACAATTTTGCAAGGGACAGGAATGAGGCTATACTGTTGTAAAATACCTCATAATAAGAAAGCATAACCTAGATCTCACTGCAATCAAAGAACCTCAAAATTACATGTGGTCTAATTTAGGATGACAGATGTGATTTGTTTTGTTCACCTGAACACTGCTTCCTTACACTACAGATCAGCATAAAGTCTAGGTACCACAAGCATCCCAGCACTTCATGTCTAAAGCACTGCCTATTTCAAATTTATGGACAGGGCTGGGAACTGCAGCTCCTTTTACTTTCTGCTGTTTCAGCCGCTCCACTAAGGTGCCATGATAATAAAAATCACATAAAAGTCGAGGTGTTTTTTTTTTGCATACAGTATTGCTGATGTGGTAAAGTTCAAATATATTCTTAACCAAAGCATCAGCATCACAGTCATCTACACAGCAGAGAGCTCCTCCAAGAGGAGGAATTCATCAGTCCCTCATGCACTCTTCATTACTGAAATGCTGTGATAAGGGGGTATTGTCCTCAAGTACTGTTTACTTACCACAGTAAGGATAACACAGGATACATGCTAGAATGGTGGAAAAACCAACATGTGTCCACATTTCCAAACACAGCTCCTTAGCCAGACACCACTCCCCTCTTCCCCCACACTTGCTGGTAAATTCATCAAAAAACCAGCTGTGAAACTTCCCACCTGAAGGCAGGACTGGCAGTTGCACTACCTTGCTCTGGGCTCAGAATTCCTCCAAGTTCACAACAATTGGCTGTAAAATTCTGCCTAAGTAATTTTTAATGGCTTAACAGGATTAGCAATTTAAAAACTCATTTGTAAAAATAGATTGCTACTCATGTAAAATGTAAAGTATTTTGCTGACAGAAACAAGTTTTCCAAAGTGAAAGTATTTCAGCTGAAAACTGAAACTATTTATTCAAAATGACAACATTGTGCCTCCTGGGATTTGTATATCTAACACTTCTGCTCCCATTCTTCTCTTTCTTCTCTTAAGAGTTTTTCTCCCTGGTCAAAATCCATGTTATGATTCACCATGTATAATGCTTCTACAGTTTTTGTCCTCATGTCCTTTAAAGGTGCTACTCCTTTGGAAATGTGTTCTCTTTGCAGGGGTGGTGGAAATCCCCAAGGCATTTGAACTCTGATTGAGATTGAAATATTTTATCTTCCACCAAAAGGAAGCAGATATTTTGTCATTGTTCTCCCCCTGCCCCCAAACTGGAACAGAAACTTAAAATTAGGAACAAGTTTGATCTGCACTCTATTTTCATGAGTTCTCCAAAGCAAACCCCCCAGAAAAGTCTGTGTTACAGCTTTTCAGAAGATAAAGAGAACAGTTATTAACATACTTTATTCTCGTTACTGTGATCTCAACTCTCGATATGTCCTACACTGATCAAGCCTCATATGAGTTTGGGAGTTAGAGATGAGACTGGGATGCTTTAAAACAGATTAAAATAGCCCCTGGCAAAAAGGGAAAATGAAATGTTACCATTTATTTCCTCTAAGCCAATGGGCAGCCCAAATTTGGACAGAGAAGTTTACACGGACTTGAGCTGTATTCTCAGACTCTTACTGACACATGTCACCGTGGCATGGCCACATTGACTATGGTGGTCCACTGATCTTGTCCTTTATGGAGTAGTAATTCTTGAACAAAGAGGATGCTGCTACCAGTTCAGCTAAGCTCAAACATCTACACACACTGCACACCTCCAAGATAGCTCTCTAAATTGCCCTTAGGTTGGGCAGACAGAAAAACCCCTACATTTTCAGACTATGCTCATCTCATTCCAAAGTAGATTTATTTCTCCCTAGCAACAGCAGAAACACCCTAGATAACTGTAAAGTCTGTATTCTAAGCACTCAGGGGAGATGACTACCATAATGCTGTTCTCATATAGACATTCCATGTGAGATGCTCTAGGGCCTTAGCTTCAGTTGGGATCTGCAGGCATTTCTGTAACCTAAATATTAGTCTTGAAAAACTTCTGTGTATTCCTACAAAGCTTAATTTACTTTTGAACTAGCAAAGAGGAAAACCACAGATAACATATTAGCTGTCTAAAAAAGGAAGAAAAAACAAACTCTTTTTCCCCACCCTGAGAATAAAAACAGCTCCACTATTTGAAAGAAATTAATTCCCCAAAGCCACACCAATTCAATGAGAATTAAAAATATGATGCAATTAAGGCAGTGACTCAGTGAACAAACAAGGGCCAGTAGTCAGGGCACGCAGATGAGGCAAAATGCACAGAAAGGTCCTTGCTTTTCCTCACACAGCCGAGATGACCTCTGCAGCCACCAAGCAATTACCTGTTTTGGTGTGCATGCGCATTGCTGTTTGCTCTCTTTTACATCTGGGAGCTTGAACTTCTTCCCAAAAAGAACTGACATTCTGCAAACTCAGAGAACAAGACATCTCTTTTTACTAGCACTGGCAGTATTCTGCCAGAAGTAGTCTTTCAAACACCAGTCTTCATTTCTTCTTTTATCTGGACAGAATCCTCAAATAAGAGTGTGGTCAGCCACCATAGTGATTTATTTTAGATTTTCATTCAAAAGATTCTGACCTAACAAACAGGCTGAATAACTACCAGAAACACGAAGAGAAATAAAATCCTTCCCTGCACCGACCTTACAATTAATTTCCTAGTACAGAATGTACTAGGAAATATAATAAGCTTCAGGCTCCTCAACTGCTGACCTAGCTTTCAGGAAGGTTCAGCAGTCGCCTGGGTTTTGCAATTGTAAAATATAATTAAGACATGCAAAGTTTGGGTCAAGCAATGGATGAGAAATCATGAGAGAAACTGCATATATATACATACATAATTTGAGCTCAATGATATGAAGAGAAAAAAAAAAGGGAAAAACCTTAGCAATAGCTAGTGATCATTTTGGGACACACTTTTCAGGTAAGCTAGACAGCAGTCTTACATTGCAAACATTCAGATTGTTGTTATGGAGCCAATTCCAAACAGGCAAATAAATCACGTTGCCACTAAAGATTTATTCTGGGAATTACAACCTACCCTGACTATTATTATTCCAGATATGAACTACAGCCACAAAACACTTAAGAGAGCAACTTGAGTTCTCATAAAATCTGAACTGGGCCAGCAATTGCCACCCCAATCCCCACAGAAAAGCCTCCTCATGTTACCAATATGTTCAGCTGCCTGTGGTAGGCTACCAGCCTTATGCCACACAAAACACACAACATCCCAGATTTGTGGCAAAGAAGACTGCAGAATTAGTAATTATGTATCCTCACATTACAATGACAATTAATAATGCATCACATTAAGTCCTGCAGCCTGGTTGTCACTATGACAATATCCTGGCACATGATTTCCATTTCACTTGCTGATGGTTTTCAGCATTCATCATGAAGGTACTCTGTAGCTAAAGGCATTTAAAATAGTACAAATTACAAAGATGTGCATTTTAACAGGAACATTCTTGAATGGGGACAGACAGGATATACGATTAGTCAAGCAGCAATGGAGTGAGACTGGGGGGAAGGGGAGGGAATTAACTTGGGGTTGAATTTAAAGAGTCTCTCCTTTCACTGCGCTGCTCATTTTATTACCCATCCTTTCAAGAAGACAACCATGTTTATGCTATTTAATAGACTTCCCAGAATTGTTTCTGTGTTTGGGTTAAAGAAATGTCCACTTCTCCATTTCTGTATTTCTGACCTACCACCTCCTCCTTTCCACCCCTGGAAATCCATGTGGAGAGTCAAGACCACAATAGTGGCATTCAACTTGTGTGGACAACACGTGGATCTCCAACTCCCTTATGCTGCTTTGTCAAAACAGGGCTGGATTGATGGGGTTAGCATTAAACAGCAATCACACAGTCTCACAAACTGATGTTTCACAAACTTCCCAAAAAGCAGGAGAAAACAAAGACAGTATGTTACATTCTCAAAGAGTCTGTGGAAAAAAAGAAAAATCTGAGGATGATGAAAAGGACTGTTACATAAAGTTTACATTTCAGTGCCTATTTCCCTTGTGCTCCACACTTTAAAAAAATCCTTTCAATGAACTTCTTCCCTCATTCCTTTTTTCTTCAGTATTTCTGCAAGGTGCTTCACAACATAGAGAGAATTTCAGATTGTGTGTTTCAGATTGTGTGGGATTTCCCTATGAGGCATTTACACTATTTAGCCTCTGGCTTTCTTACTAAGTATTTCCTGGGATGATATTCTATCATTCACTGTAGTGTTTAAAGCCACTATTTCTAAATCTTATTCATACAAATTAAGTTGTACACTCATCACATTTACTCATATACTCCTTAAAAAGTATTTGCCAACAGTGCTTTGTGAGGGGTATTATACCTCACAGTATAAAAATATGAAAAATATGACACAACATAGAAATGTGCTTTTTTTCCTCTCCCTTTTTAGATATATTCAACCAACAAAAGATGTAGCAAGGAAAAAGTCCTACTAAGTGCTAGTGTAAGACTGCCCTCTAGTAGAAAACATTCTCCAGGAATATGCTGCCTGTTTTGGGAAAATGTATTACAAATTTAAATACATAAGCTGTGGGCTAATAACATGGTAGAATAGTTTTTCCACAACTAAATAATGAGTGTGACAGCACCTATATTAATGCCATGTAGAAACAGAAGTAAATCCGTAGATAAGAAGAGAACATATAAAGAACAAGATAAGAAGTAACTAGAAAAAGTACAATCTATTATATGGATCAGCTGGCTCCTGAATTTAGATGTTACATTCCTTTCTTGTCAAAATATGTCAGAAATAGAATCAAGAACAGAAGATTTGAAATAAAAGTGTTTCTCTCAAGAAACTTGAAAGGGAGTGGCTGTTTCTTCCAAAATCAAGATGAATGATACAGAATCAAACTAGGAAATAGCGAAAAGAGAAAGAAAAATCAGAACATTCCATAAGATACTTCTCATAAACTCTGTGTAAGTAGATATTTACTGAGGAGATATTTACTGACAATCATGAAATATCAAATGGATGAAAAGAACAGCTTTTAGAAACATGAAGTTTATTGACCCTACCATTATATAACCACAACAGTACATCAACTGTAACAATGGATAACATCAAGGTTAGTTAAGATGCCTTTTCAATAACAGAACTATTTTAGATCCCTGTATTTTTAATGCAATCTTATCTTATTAACTATGTAATGCTTGGGAAAAAAGTTCCTTCTGAAGAAGGTAATTAGCCATGGATTTTGCTCTTGAGGAGCTTTTGATACTGGAAGTTAATCGGGTTTTGTGAAACAATGCCACAAAGATTTTTATGTCCCATGCAAGCCCCTAATATATGCAAAACCAGGCAAACTCAGCACAGTTACATTCACCCACAT
>VYZP01037068.1:23660-65909 GCA_013400635.1 Hypocryptadius cinnamomeus | reverse complement strand
GCTCATTGATTCTTTCAGAGAGTTTCAGAATTGTTCATACAAAAAATGCAAAACCTACATAAGGTGCTGATTTCCTTTTACTTTCATAAATTATCAATTAGAAAGGAATGAACTCTTGAAATCTCTGAGTGAAAACAGTGCTCATAATTCCCATTTCTCCAAAAAAAGAAACATGAAAAAAGGAAATTAAGTAAGAGCAGGCATTTGTTTTGCTGAAGTGTAAATGATTTGGACACAGTCCTGAGCTTCCTGTGATACCAAACCATCACTTAGTGCCACTGTGAGCTCTTCTAATGTGGGTGTGAAGAGCCAAACCTCCAGACCAGTTGCAGTGAAGGCAGGAGGAAATAAATATCCAGAATTTTTGCACATCACAGATGTGCTGATTTACAGTCACTGAAGCTCTGTGCANTATGTAAATTTTATTTAAATTTGTACATTTATAGGTTTATACACATGTAAAAATACTGAAATTTTGGGAAAGTTTAATGAGTGAGAAGTAATGAGAATTTAAACTAGATCCATGCTAATTGCAATTGTAAGCTGAGCAGAAAACAAGTACCTGAAATGGGTACTGAAGGAGCCCATAGGTAACAGAGAAACTCACTGGCCTGGTTTTCAACTTACTTGATTCTTTCTTCCCCTCACGTATTAGTTGTAGGTATTGACAGTCTATATCTGCTTTTTCTGTGATTTTCTATACTTGTGATATTTTCCTAGGCTGTTAAATCAGTATCTTGACAATAGAATTTTCTAGTTTGAAGGTGTAGTATTTACAAAGATGGAAACAAGAAAGAGAAGTTTAGCACTAGATAAATGTGTGCATGTTAAAATGCCTCATTGGTTTTCCTTGCATGATCTGTGTTAATGGCTTGAATTTCCAGAGGACTCCAGGGAATTCTGAGAGTTGTTTTCTACTCTGAGCCCATTAATAAACCATTGAATCGCTCAGAACAGAGGGAAAAAAACCTAGCAGGTGGAAATTAAATTTTTAAAATTTGGTATTTGCCTCTTTATCTCTGTTTAAAGAAATGCAAAAAGAAATGCAATGCTGGCCCACAGTGAACTTAGTCTTGATGTACAACTGTGAACATCAGGGAATTCTTGGGGTCATTTTATCTCAGTGAACTTATTGCCCTTTTAAAGTACTTACAGACAAAAATATTTAATTTTTTTAAAAAACCCATATAACATCAGAAGGAATTCTATAGGTGTTTTAATGAAGTTATTGCACAAAGACAACAAAATCTGAAACGTGCAAAAGCAACCTGTCTTTCTAGTATGGATACTTAACTCCTATCCATTTAAAACAGACATAATTTTTCTAAAAGTATCTGTATCCTCACCTACATTATCCAGTGTATGTGTTTTTCATCAGGAGCTGTTATTATTACAAATAGGGTGTTCAAATAGATATTTATAAAAACCTTCCTAGCCAAACAAGGAAACATTCCTTTCCAGGAGGTTTTGTGCATAATGATGTTATTTTTCACAACTAATGGAGAAATAATCCTATGTATGTTTTCAATGCCAGGTTTTCTCATGATTTTTTTTTCTAATATGCTGTTTACATTTCCCAGCTGCTCTCTCTCTAATATTGACTGAAACTGGACTGCTTAAAATCACAGAAATGCAGAGCTAATAGATATGAAATCCTTTCAGATTGATTACATTAAAACCTAACTGACATTTTTCATTCTAAAATGCATTTCACAGGATCATGAAAAATATTGTGGACAAGAACACAACAACAGCAACAACAACAATAACAAAAACAAGAAGAAGAAGTTAACAGATATTCACGCATAGCTTCAGTGTTCTGACAACTGAGATTTTCTATTTTAAATACAACAGGCTACTTCTTTCCAGTAACTGAAAAAATAACAGATATTAGTAAAATTATCATCATCAATTAGCTGTACTTAGAGTGACCGCACTCCCACTGAAGTTAATGATTTCATGCCTGTGGGTATAATGATGTGAATGAATTTGTCTTAGTTAACATTAATTTTGTCTAATATTTGATTATTTATTTTATTTAAAACAAAAGTGAATACCATTTAGGAATGGAACAGAACAGTTCTATTTTTATCAAGAAAATGGAATTTATACCTTATTATCCAAAAATTTTGTGTCTCAAAAAATTAAAGGAAAACTTTAAGAATTGCTTCAGAATAAATAAAAAATGGGGAACAGAGTCGAGTTTTACATCCCCTTCTGACTGGACTCTTGCTTTTCAAAGTAGTGCAATACAAATATTTTACAGTTGGAAAAAAAATCCTAAATGATGCAAAAACCTAGAGATATTTACCCCAGAACCCTTTATTCATTTTTCTTTCAAAAATCACATTGGTAGAAATGGTTGCTGATAACATAAGGCACTGAATATCTAAATCCTTATTACCTTTTTCAGGTCAGGCCATTCCTTAGGTAGAATGTGGCTATGAATATCAATTTTCATTTTTGAAGTGCCAGAGGAGAAACACTCCTTCAGTGCTAATGTTTTGTGTGTCAGTGCTGCTATCCCTGCTGTCCCTGGGTCACAGGTTATTCACTTTGGCTGCTGTCCAGATCCACCTGCTGTCCTATCAGGAGAATGGGGTACAGTGGCCAACCAGGGAGCCTGATTCCAGAGGAGTGGCTCTTCAAAAGAACAAAGAGTTTGAGCAGAAAGTCCCGAGGGCAAAGGGAAAATACTTGAGCAGCTGACCAAGGGCAAAGGGAAAATACTTGTTTATATCGGCTCTATGAAGGGATTTATTTTACACAGCATCTAAAATGTCACAAATAAGTCAATAAAATTGAGTTAGTATAAATGTATTAAGCATGCTGACTTGAATTTCCTCCTTTCTCCCTTTTACGTTGTGAAATTATTTGTAGAGGGCACATAATATACCCTTGGAAGAGTCAGACATCCTCATCTATTCTCTTTTTTTCTCTTGCATTTTCTTTAAAGTTATATTAAACCCCCTCCAAAATACTGAATTTTAGCCAAATCTATGCTCTGCATTTTATATTTCCCCTCCTCATCACTGGTTCACTCAGGATATTTACACAAGCTACTGCATAATGGTGCAGCATCTTACAGCCTCTCAAGATGCCTCAATTATACAGTAATACATAGATGTATTTCAAATATAACAGATTCTGCACCCTAAGTTAAGCTTAACTGGAGCTATTTCAGATTTCCTGTGAAACTACATCTCATCTTTTGCCCTTTACTCAATTTAGAATTACACTTTGCTTAAGATACCCTTGCTCTTTATTTGTGCTGTATTTTTGTCTATAATTTATTCCCCCTGTAGTTTTATTTCAGTATATGTTACTCACACAACGTCCTCTTGTGTGTGTTTGTTAACACTCACATTCCCTGATTAGTTTTTTGGTGAAAAATGCTGATTTTTTTTTTTCCCAAACCCAAATGCTGTTGTGAACCTTGCAACTTGAATAAAGCATCTTGAAAAGTAAGCGTCTTGGCCCATTTTGTTTTATCCTTTTCCTGACCTCTCTATTTTATTTGGGTTTGAAAAAAAACCCCAGACCCTTGCATCTCCCTACTTGTTCACTCATTAAGCAAGTCTGCTTTGGATTTGGTCAGATAACTTTCACAGGAGTTATATTTAATGTCAACTTCTTGTGACAGGGTTGGTTGGTTGGTTGGTTGGTTGGTTGGTTTGTTGGTTGATTGGTTGATCTTGTACTTCTCTGCAGCAAGAGGTCATTGAAGACTGAATGTTCCAAAAAAATAGGAAGCAGCAGTTTCGGGAAAGTATTCCCTAAATGAAGCAAGACAGCCAGCAAGACAGCCAAAAATTTGCTTTAACAGATCAAAACTCTGGGATTGAAAATAGCAATTATTTCTGTCTTAAAACCAAACTCAATCTCTTCACGACCAGGCTGCCAGGTTAAACAGCAAATTTGCTCTCCTGCTCCCAGATGTGACAGCAGCCACGCTGTGTGATGTGGCACTGCAGTGTCAGCCTGTTGACAGCAGTGTTCCTGCATGGACCACAGCTGACAGAAGAAAGAAGCATTGATTCAGCTCTGGGAGCTCTGCATCATGATGGGAGGCAAACACTTAAAGTGAGACCTCCAATGAAGAGATGTCTGGAAGACAATTCCCTGCTTAAGCACAGAAAGCAGAAGTGAGGGAGAGGGGCAGGGAGAGATTTGTGCACCTCAATAGCCTAAGACACCAAGAGTCTTCAGTCACCAAAGCTGCAGGATTCCATGCAGAGCTCAGCTGCATTTCTTCAACACTGAGCTTAATTTTCCTCAGCTCTAAAAAAAGCTGTAGTTGTTAGTTACTGCTCCCAAGACACAGCTTAGCTTGCAAACACTGTAGTACTCCCACGCTGCATTTCATTTGTCAAAACACATCATTTGGAAACCACACCAGTTGAAATCAAAATGTGTATCCATGTCACTTGATCAGAGGGCAGTGAGACATCTGTCTGTATCCAGCATGACCATTGGGTCAGCAGCAGAAAGACCTTCACCGGCTGGGAACAAAAAGCTCTTCAGATACTCAGGCACCCAACGTACTCTAAACTGGAAAACATGACTAACAACTCCTTCAAGGACAATCCAGCTAGAGACTGTTCAGCCAAGGCTGATTTCAGATACACACACATAAGCCTAGAAGAGCTATAGGGTTTTACTTCACTGTAGGGACAAGCACTAAAGTGAAAATGGTGTTATTTGGAGGGCAGTAAGTGCTCTTTTCCAAAGCTATTTAGCTGCTTTCTTGAAACAAGTGCAGAATTGGAGATTTGGAGTCTTCAGGGTGGAAATTCAGTGTTATGTTCTGGCTTTGCTTATTGGGATGAAAAGTGTTTCTTTGTGTCAGTGGGAAAACTCTGACATCTTCAAAAGGGGCTACATCAACAAACACTGGTAAGCTCTGCAGAGGGCTCTGCCACATCCATGCTCCAAGGCAGCCCATTTTCAATTAGGCTGAACAAAGACACAAAGAGGCAAATTCAGGATGCTGATCTTAGAAAGGGATGAAGTATTCATGCCAGTTTTTTATACCTTCCATTTTGCATGCTCCTCTCTGGCACCTGCTCTTGGAAGTGCACATTTGATTGTGCAAATTGGCTGTTTACACATGTGCACAGCTACAGAAAAACAAGTGGAAAACTCTTTGTGCTCAGTAGCTAAGATGAAGTACTTAAAGAATACGTTCCTTTCCAAATGAAATAAATGTTGAGCAGCACACTTATATTGGTTGCTTAGCAACAGGTTATCCTTTGGCTGTGCTGGGGACTGCATGGGTCCTCTGAGACTGCCATTACAGACCTGCTTGGAAATGTCAGATTTGGAAAGGATGCAAAAGTCAGTAATTCTATTTTTTTTCCTGTGGTATCAAATAATTAAACCTCTCCTATTAAATTAGCCTGATCACAGAACTTAAACCTCTTCTGGGACTCTAAAGCACACAGACCTCAGTAGGAGTGGTGTGGTCTGAGTTCTGCAGGGAAGAGCAGCAATGGTTATGGTTTCCCTCCTAATGAGGAATTACATTATGCAGTTCCCATGCAGCACTTTCCATGTGTAGCTCTCAAGTGCTATTTTTCTCAGGAAGACATTATTTCACCTAGCACAGCTACACCAGGAGGACATATCCAGCTACAGCTACACCAGTAAAGTCCTTAACCAAGATCTGTCCCAGAGAGTGGGTGGTATTATGATTCCCTGTTCTCCAATGCAACAGACCAAACACTCCAGTGTGGCTGCCTAAGCTCCTGGTGGCTTGCAGAACCAGCTGGACTGCAATGCCAGGGTTTCCTTTATAAACATTTACAGAATGCAGAAGGCACACACACCTCCAATCTACAGCCAGCTAAACCAGCTCAAGGTGGCAGCAGTGCAGGTGTACTCATTAAATGCTGAAGAGCAGTAGATTTTTCACTTTGTTATTAAAAAGCCTTTGCAGAAACAAACAACTGTAAGAGCCTCTGTTTAGACAGACATCAGAGCTGCTGCTGCTCTGTATCTTGAGCCCATTTAGCCTTGCAGAGCATTTGGGCTTTTCAGCTCAGGTGTGGCACTGTACTGGTGCCTCTCTGATGCTTCCAAGGTCTCAGCTATTAACTCTGCATAGTGAAGATTCACGGTTGCACAAGCTCAGGGTGATGCTCTCCAGGTGGGGAGACCTGCCACAGCCTTTTTGTATCACTAAAATTTGTAGTGTAAATGTGTTCAAGGTTGCTGATGCCTTTGGCAGCCCTGCACTGCTATGTGACCACCACCTACAAGAGTTCTGATGAATCACACAGTGGTGAAAGCAAACACTCTCCTCTGCCAAATTCGTGACCATTACTGTGTTCTCTGTACCTAAGTTAAGCCATTAAAAAAATCCTTATTTCTAGAAAATATTACATAGTTGAAATTCAACTGCTATTCTAAAAGA
Organism: Hypocryptadius cinnamomeus; assembly: GCA_013400635.1. NCBI lineage: Eukaryota > Metazoa > Chordata > Aves > Passeriformes > Zosteropidae > Hypocryptadius > Hypocryptadius cinnamomeus. The sequence goes on along the minus strand of VYZP01037068.1, from coordinate 59,494 downwards.
ATAAAAGAAAATTATATGGCTAACCTTCAAATAACATAATTATTTTCTTAATACACTATAATTGCAATCCTGCAATTTACACTTACCAAGCATTTATCTTGCATAGAGGTCTTCTACCAAAAATGAAAATTAAATAGATATTTTCTAAAATGTCAGTATGAGAAAAATAGAACTTCATTTTTTTCCCCATGATTAGGCTCAAGCAAATGAAAAATACTCTATTTAAGGATGAACCAGGCCAAGGTTCACTCCTGGGCAATGGCAGCAACCAGACAGATTCCAGCAGCATAAACGTGGGCCAGAAAGAACAGATGGAATGAAGATTACAGATACCAAAATTTTCAAGTTAATATCCGATGGTAACATCTGAAATGGTTTCAATTATTTAGAAGGCTGGTGCCTAAAACAAATAAATAGTAACTCCTGCTGTATGTTGTCTCAACAACTTTTTTTTCCTGTGTGCTAGATAGTCAAATCCTCACTTTTTCCTCTTTGCAGAGGCCTCTCTGTGGCACTCTTTGGGCACATCTGAATTCTGGGGACAAGGGGAGTGTTCTCAGAGCCTTCACTGCTTCAGAGAGCAAGGGAGTGCCAAAGCAAAGACCTCATCAGCTCTGCAGATGTTTTCGATGTAAATGTTTGGGGTTTTGTGCTGCAGTTACATTTTTTCATTCATCTGGAGGGGGGGTTTGGCAGAGGAATTCTTCCACAGAACATTTTTGGAGCCTATGTTCACTAGCTGAGTCCATCTACAAACAGGCAGGTATTCTGACATTAGGAATTTAATAACACCCTCTGAGGATGAGCCACCTTCTTCACAATTACTAAAATAGATCCACAACTTCCTGGCTGTGTTTAAATGTGCTTTACTAATTTGCTTGATGTTTTTCTTTTTCTTTATTTGCTAAAAAAGATGAAGAAATTGGCACTTTCTTGGTCACAACTACAGCCAAGACTGTATTGCAGATACACCAAAACATCTGTGTTAATTTCTGTGTGTGAAGATCAGAAAAAAAGCTGCTCCTAAATAAGATCTATTTTTCCTTTCAGGATATTGCCACTCGTCTCCATCTAATGTTTCATTTAAACTTTTTAACAATTGAAAAAAATTTCAGGTGTTTTAGAAGAACTCTATGGTAATTAATAATTTCAGACCCAAGAGAAAGACCCCTTAAGTTATCAGGAAACCCAGTTGTTACTGCAGAGATCAATCAAGTGGAGATTCAAAAAGCAATTTTGATTCCCTGGAAAGACAGACCCATTTAAATGAGGAATCACAGGTAAATGAGTTCAATAATTAAACACCAGAGTGCTGGTTTTGGACTAGGTGTGATGGCTCGTGCCAGCTTGGTGCCTCAAAAGCAAGATGTGCATTATAAATCAGGAATTTTTAAACAATGTTGGTGCAGCTCGCTGTGAGTGTTGCAGGCTGCAGTTTGTAGAGCAGCAAGCAGTGGCTGCAGAGCTCCCAGAGAGCACAGATCTCCTATTGATGGCTCTGGGCTTTGCCTGTGGGACGTGACCCAGGCTGGCCCTCCCTCGTCCCTCGGCGTGGCCGATGCTGCAATGTCAGAGCAGACTGGGGAGAGCTGCTGCTGAGCACGGTGCTGATTTATAATCAATGCTTTACACATTCATATCATGCACTGGCTGGGGAATGGGTGTTTTAAAATCCCTTTGTCTCCAGTAATTCAGCTTTTTTAGGAACAAAAAGGAAACACATGCCTCCAAATATCCATTTTTCTAACATGCTTGCTTGTCTCTGCTGTATGTTATTGAACAACTGGGTGTATTGAAATCCCTTGGGGCATAGCCATTAGGATCCCAATGGAGAATGCATGCTTCAAATACCAGGATTGGGGTGGTGCTTTTCACTGAGTGTTCCCCATTGAATAAATAATAAAAGAAATTTCTGTCACTAACCTTTCCATATGAAAATCTGTTAATTAGCAATACGATTTCATACAATTTGTGAAACTCTCAAGTTTTGAATCCTAATAATGAAATATGTGTGTTTATTAAAATTAATCACTAATACAATTAACAATGATTAATGTCTACTAATTTATAATATTACTAACCAACTAAAAGCTACATTCAGTCTCTTCATCTCCATTGACAAGAGGAAACCAGTTGCTCTAATTCAGTGGATCCATACCCTAGTTCCTATTTGCAGTTTGTAGGTACTTCAACAATGTGGTTGAAGGGAGCTCTCATGAGGTATTTGTAAGAGCAGTGTTACAAAAGGGTTGAATCCCATCGCCCATCATAGGCAAATACAAACCATAAACACTTCTATGCCAAGGAATCACACATTGCATTATCTACAGCCTGCACAGGACAATTAAACTCATAGTTTATTGAACCTCAGGGCATAGTATGAGTAAAATAAAGTTTTAAACAGAAAACACAAACAGTTTAACAGCCTGAGTTCATGGCAATCTTTTGGTAAGTTTCTCCAGGTGGCATCAATCTGTCCTGTTCACAAAAGCCAATTTAGAAACAAGCACAAGTTCTACTTTTCTATTATTTGTTCCAACAGCATGAGGATTTAAAAGACCTTTTTAATACTGAGCTAATATTTACCTGATTTCTTGTCCTTGGACACTTTTCCATTATTGGCCCAGGCTAAGTGAACTGGTTCATCCATCTCATACTCTACACCTCTCTTACAGCAAAATGTTGCAATATTGGATTGCCCCTTTCCAGCCTGGAGCCTCTTACATTCTAGATAAAGAAAAAAACCCAGCTCAGAATACAAAATACAGGGAAGTTTACCCTGGATAACACATATCTGATCAGTTCTGTTGAAGGTGTTGGACTTCTGCTCCACCTCAGATGGCCTTTCACTGGTCAGGACCTTAGGTTCTAGAAGCCTCACTCTTGAGCACCACATAATTTTGCTAATAGTTCATCTGGACTGGTGGAGGAAACAGCAACACCACTATATTTAAACTTGAAGTGATAAATTATTCTGATTACCTATCCTGAATTAGCTCCTAAATTAAAAAAAAAAAAAAAGTTCATGTGGGGCTCTTTACTTAAAAACAATTTTCAGTACTGCAGCTTTTCTTAGGACACCTCTCATCACTTCAGCTGAAGCCATGCAGCCAGAAAGGAAGCAATCTGCAGCATTGAAGTCACTCTTTAAATGTTAAATGCAGAAATGGTTGGACAAGTTTTATTCTAAAAAGCACATTGCACACATGATCAGATATTGTTGCCATGGCTGACTTCCTTTATTGCTTTGAGTAAATCCATATTTGATGCATTAAGGATGGATTGGGTTGCTGTTAGGTAGAAGTAGGTCAAGTGATTTTTAAGGCACAGTTCTAAGCATAGACTAAGAGCAAACACAATAGATAATTTCTTATTTTTTAAATCTTTACCATGTGCAATTATAGTCAACCTATTATTAACTTGCACTTAATGCATAATGCCATCTAGTGGGAAAATCAACAGGTTTAGATGCAACAAGTCTGGATATCCCATGCAATATCAATCTAATTAGCGTTGCAACCACTGGACAGTTTTAATATGGAAATAAGTTTAAAGCAAAAGAACCTCCACAAAAACAAATCTTCACAGATTATCATTAAGGTCCCTTCCAATTCAAATTGTTCTATGACTCCATGAAAATTTAAGTATCTTCCAAAGATGTTTTATCCTCAAAGTTAAGATAAGCAAAACAATCTCAATTCTATTTAAACTTCTATTTAAAATGATTATGGGATGTGAAACAGACCTCGGTAGCTTCTTGATTTTATTTCCTGATTAAATTTCATTTAGAGATTGAATTTTTGGTAAACACAATTACACAAACTTCAGGCTGATAGAGGAGACAATTTGAAGTTTACTGATATATCAGCCAGAACAACCTGTAATTCTGGAGAGTTTCACAATTAATGATCTTCATAAGCATGAGGTCACTTTTCTGTACCCATAAATAAAAAAGGAAACAAAGTGACCAAAATTCAAAGTTATATAAAGTAAAGGCAATAGACTTATAAAAAGATAGAGCAGAAGAAGGGGCTTAGATAGATTATCAGATAAGTAATGTACTCCATTGAGAGCCCTTCTAAAATCAACAGTAAAACAGCAATCCAAGAGGAGTAATTCATCAGGATTTTATCCTTCAGGAAAACAGCACTTGTCCTTTATTGGTAAATTAACCTGCTCTTAGGCTTGAATTATCACTTTCTCTAAATCTCTGCACATTTTGGGTCAACCTGCTTTGATATTACTTTATTTATCAGTTACAAGGTAAAACCTTACAGCAGTATAACCCCTGATGTTTATATTGGTTAAATCAAAGAACTTTGGGCCTGAAGGACCCTGTGGAGATCATTTAGTCCAACTCTTCTCTGGGAAGGACCATAAGCACCTTATCCCAGGTCAGCTGTGTGGCTTTTGTGGTAGCTGAGCTTAGAAATCCTCCAAAAGACAAGTTTCCACCACCTGTCTCAGTAACCTCTTCTGGTGATGGATGCACAACAACATAGTGAAGAACATTTTCCTAATGTCCCATCTGAACCTCTCATGACACAGTTTGTGACTGGCTCAGGCCATTCATTCTCGTTCTCCCTCTTCAGTTTTGAAAAGGGAAGAAGAACAAGCAATTCTATTGTAGCAGTAAAAGAAATTTTGCACAGCAGAATAATGGAGCAAAAATGATCTTATTAAAAAATGGACTGTGTCCCCCCAGATTCTCAGCCTGCAAGGAAGGCTCAAACGAGTAAGCCAAGAAAGACCTATCCAGAGCAAAGTTAGAGGAGTGTTAAGAAACAGGAAGCAAAAAGCCAGACCTAATAACTAAGTAACAACTACACACAAACACTAATAATCTCTTACAAGTCTTGTCTGGTGCAAGAAGTGTGCTCAGCTGCTCCAAGAGCAGAAACTGGGCCCCTTTTGCACATGAAATGTGCAGTGGGTCTGTATGAGTGTTTTGAGGCTGTGACTGCCACAGTGAGGCCTTTATCTGCTTCACAAGTCTGTGCTACAATATTGGCCCACTTGTTAAATGCCCACCTAATTAAAAAACACATCACCTTGCCTCCATTAGCTGAATTTCAAACTTTATAGGAAGAAGCTTTTTTTTCTTGTGACACACACAAAAAATCCTGTCTGACCCAAATATGGCTTGTAGTTGACTCAACCTGAAAAGTCACTTTGTGATGCATCTCCTGCTAACAAATTATACACTGGTATCCTAAATGTGACAAAACCCAGACATGTGAAATGGAGACACTTTGGTACAAAGATAAGGCAAAGTCTGTGGGCAGGTATTTAATTAAAGAAAAAAAAGTGAAGAAAGCAGGTACTTTTGGACACACAAATCCTGAAGTCAGGAAGACTGTACACCTAGCTACACTTCCTGAGCATATTATTTGGAAATTAATTAAACCACTTGGTTTAATGAAACTTTTCTATTTACAGATATTGCCTCTGCCTAAATATATAACTAATTTTGATTTGTATAGCCCAGTATCAGCTGTACTAGTCAGTGGATAGAGCAAAAAATAATCAAACTATAGCAATTCTGTCAGTAAAATACAACCTCTTAAAATACACATTTTCTAACAGAAGAATGTGAAAATTAAGTGAAACTTCTGTGGCTATTAAGGAATCCCTGCACCCCAATACCAAAAGTATCAAGTGGTCTTGATGATGGAGAGGGAGCTGCCTGCATTACTCTGTGGCTGCCTGTCCCTTGATAACTTTTAGGCCTCATGAAAAGCTTTAGACAGAATCTGAAAGAGACAGAATTTGACTTTCATCATAGTCTGATCAAATTATATGACTGACATTGTCATCTTTCTTTTTGGTTACAGGACAATTTTATTGCAGCAGAGGTTCAAGATTTCACTGACATTTTGAGCTTTAAACTTGAATTGCATTTAAATTTTAATTTTACTGGTTGTTTAAGAAGGCATTTGTAGGTGGAGTGGATTGAAAACTGTTAATTCTACAGAGAAAAGTTCTTCAATTTCCTAAAGATGCTCCTCTCCCTTATAAAACTGGCAAATGCTAACAGCCATGCACAACTGCCAACATAACATAAATGTTTTATTAGGGTTATTAACCAACTACCTTATCCATCTTCCATAAATCCAGACCTGACAGTGTTCACTATGGATAGACAAATGTCAATATTCACAGTGTATTTCCCCATGCAAGACCAAATAGAGATCTATTGCTTTTCCTACTGCTGCATGCAGAGAAGGGCCTGGCTTTTGGGTTCAAACTTTTGGGGTTGAATTCCACTAAAAAATGGCCTCCATTTCTTCTTGCAAGAAGAATGACATGAATTATGTACTTCACTCTTTAGCAGGATGAGAAACAATCAATATACCGTGAAAATAAAGAATGCAGAAATTTATTATAACTCCCCTGTATGTTGACAATATTTCTGCCTCTTCCAAAAAATTAGTATATAGGGAATTTAATTATTTTACCTACAGCATCTCCCTTCATTAAAATGAAGTATTCAAACCCAAACTGTGTGTCAGGACTCAGAAAACTAATTTTATTTCCTCCTGGAAAAAAAAAAGCAACCAGTAACATAATCAAACAGGCAAAAAGCATTAAGTGGATAACAGATTCCTCTAGGTATTAGAAATTTGATGTCCATCAAGACCTAGCAGATTTTGATTTAAAGTGTCAAACATCTGCTTGAGAAGGTGTCAAAAATCCCCCCAAACTGGCACACTGAGAAATGTGTATGGTTTCCTGGCTATGAAGAACATGTTTTACAAAATACTCATTTTGGCAGAGGCTATCAGGCTTTTTACAAACACTCTTTATAGTTATCCTTGCTACATACTCAGGTGGGAATGTGCAGATCCCCAGCAACAATTTGTTTGGCATCAGAAAAGGATAAAATACTCTTCAATAAAATGCAGAAATTTATAATCTCATAGAGTTTATCAAACAACTTACAGCAAAAGTGAGCTCTGGAATACTTACTCAGAGCAAAGAAGAAGCAATCTAAGTATTATTGCTATAGAGGAGTAGAAAGGCAATTCCCTCAAACACTCACACAGGGTCTTTTGATAAAGATGAAAATACAGCAAGAAAAAAAAATGGTGTTGCTGATGACACAAGGAATAACATACCAAACTAAATCACAAATTAGAGCTTAATTTATGAGAAAAGATGTGAGTTGGGCACTATTCCCCACAAAACCTATTTTTTCTTTTTTTCTGTCTTTTCTGACAGAAAAAATCCCATAAGTAAATAGGATTTCCCATTAGGTCCTGACCTTCAAAGTAGGCATTACCACTCTTAATTTTTTTCATTTTTTTAAATGCACAGGATAAAATTTATAAACTATAAATATTTCATACATGCATGGGGGGAATCTGAGTATGAAGTAAATGTGTATCTACCTTTTCATGCAGGCTTTTTTAACAAAACCTGGGTCTGGCATGGTGGGAAAAGGGCTTGGTGGACTAGTGCATCAGGAGGAACAGACTTAGCAACAGGAAAAGTGATTAAATCTATATATGATAAAAAGAATGTTTTGTGATTTCTGTAGTTCACTTATCTCATGTTTAATCATATGAACTTAATGGAAAATTGTGTATAAATTTTTGAAATGAATGTGAGAAAACTTGAAGTTATGCAAATACATTGGAAGTGTCTGGTTGTTAAGATGCTTTAGGATGGGAATTATCATCAAGTAATTATAAGCAATTGGATAAGTTTATTACAAAATTATATTATTATGCTTTCTAGGAATTTCCTAGCTTTCTTTTTTTCTTTGCTTTGATGCAAAAATGAAATATCAGCTGCTTAAAGTCACACCATCCAATAGGCTATGGTTAGAGTCTCATTGGAAATAAGATCTCTCTACATAGTGTGGAAAGCAGGAAAAAAGAAAAAAAGGGGAAGATTATGACTTAAGTAACAGGTTGTTACCTCTCAAAAATAAATTTTCCCTTCCATTTCTCTTCAACACTTCTGAATATTAACAATGAGATAAAACCACTGTCAAATAAGCCAGTTTTATTCAGTTACCCAAAACCTGGAAATGAGAGGTCTGCAGTGGTATAAAGAAACAACATTGTTTGGAACAGACATATTTAGTCTTGCTTAACTGCAAAATATTTCTCTGAACAAAATCATGAGATTAGTCTTTATGGTTTCCCATATTTACACAGCAGTTTTATCTTGAATTAAGAATGGCTCTTGAAATAGTTGGAAAATGCTCACTGTAAAGAATATTTTCCAAGATTTTCTGCTCATTTTCAGATGACATATTTTGCAGCCTCTGCTTTTATTCCTCCTTTGTTGCCACAATGGAATCTATCAGTGCTTGTGGCTCGTGCTGGCTGTGGCATTTTTTGCAAATATGATCCTGCAACAGTATTGTATAGGGAAAGGGTAGGTGCTTATGTGAGGTGTCATCAATTACTTACCAAGGTCACTGAATGCTGTATTCTCTGGGAATCATGTTATGGGCACTCTTCACAGCCTGAAGGAAAAGGTACTGAATTATCATATTCTTTTGCCAAAATAACATTCTGATTACTTTTGACCCAAGTTAATATTCGGTCTAAAAATGCCAAGAAGAGAGACAATTTCAATTTAAACTCTTATCTTACCCAGTGCAAGAGAAAAACACTAAACCACCGACATACCCTGGATAGTAACTTAAGCAAGCTTAAAAATTAGTGTAGTGTTGTGTACCAATATCAACATTATTTTTAGTTCTAAATTAAACAAACAAGGTAACTAATACTAGGCTGAGAGGTATCCAGATCAGGTTAAAAGAACCTGGTGTTCTCATCCTATTGACCACTGAAAATGCTGTGGGGCTACAGGTGAGCTACAGAACAAGAGCAAGATCTGTGTCTGCCTCTGCCTGACAAACAGAGAGTTAAAAAACATCCTACAGTGTGTAGCCTAACTTGTTTGTAGAAGAAAACTGTAGGAGAAAAAAAGACTATGGCAGCTAATGTTGCACAGGATGGCTGAGGGACTATTAAAAGAAGTGATAAGGTTTGTGAAAAAAAAGTGATATACAGAATCTAGAGGTTTTCATCACTAAACAGCCATATTTAATCTAGTCATTAGAGAAGGACATGTCTAAATGACCTCAATCACCTCATCCACAGACAGACACATGTAGGGAGCTGTAGTGCAAACTTGTGGAGTGTTTAAGCACCATAAACACCAATGGAAGGTGCTCCCTTTTGGAATACCAGGATAACTCACTTTCAGACTTTGGTCCTGAGGAGTGACACTGAAGATGAGCTATAGTGATGACCTTTATGGGACTGATGGGCACCTGTGTCTTTAGAACTGGGTTGGTTCTTAGTTTTGTTTGAGATGTGTCCCTGCAGCACTGCTCTTGCTGTAGGGCCATGAAAGGCATATTGATCCAGTAAGAAGTGAGAATTTTCTTTTGACTCTCAGCCGTGAAATGTCTGATAGACCAAACTAATAAACCACCCTGGCTGACACTTGCACTTCCTGATACTGCAATACAATGCCACTGACAAACACAGTATTTTGTTGCCAAAAAAGGGCAGTTTTGTGTTTAGTGTATGGGTGAAATTCAACCCAGCAAACAAAATGGTGTATGGGATTATCTTGCTCTTATGCCTTCAAGCATAATAAAAAATAATCACCAGGTCAGCTGACCAGCTCTTTCCAAATCTGCAAGAGTACTCTTAATTTAAGTGCTGCACTTAAGATGTTGGTCAATATGGAACATGGACAAGTTAACATCAATGAAACCAAGCAAAATTCCTTCTCAGGAGCCTTTGAGTGCTCCACTGTGTTCTGCTAATTCAAGTGAAAACATTCCAGTCAGTAGTGCTAAAAAGAAAAGGAAAACCAGAAATTCAAATCCAATTGNAGGAAGGAAGGAAGGACAACAAAACAGACCACAGACAATACAGGTAAGGAAGAAGTTCTTTGTGTTGTTGCTGTTTGCTGTGGTGCATGAGACTTCCATCTCATCTTAAATCTTTCTCTGGAAGTCAAAATGTTAGGAAAACTACAGGCAGCTCCAGCTGGGAACAAAGTTCTGCAAATGTGTATTAATTTACAGAGGATGAGAAGATGATGTCAGTCTAGTTAGACTGAATCCAGAGACATGCCTTGTTTTTTAAAGGTTGATTTTGTCTTTCCATTATTCCTATCCAACAAAGGGAGGTTTGGGGCACCAAGAAATAAATTAATGTATTAATATGGCTATTAGAGTGAGGCTTTTTATCTTCATTAACTTTGCCTATGTTAATGCCTAACATTTTCATACACAAGAAGTCCATCAGGGCTGGAAAACAGGATCCATGCCTTTAAAAATCTAGCCCTACATCTTTATCCAATTGAATACACTTTGTGTGAATGTAATGAAAAATAAGAGGCAATTCTGGAAAGCAGCTTCCAGCAGCTATGATATGACAGTCTTTCTGCTTCTTAGTGGCCAGTTTGTATAGACAATGGTGTGTTCTGAAAGGCCCTTCATTGTGGATCTGCCTAATGTTTTGAATTTGTATTTGCTAAATGCAGTGTATGACCCTTCTCATGCTGTGTTTGAAAGCACTGAAGAGAGTCATTTAAAAGAAATTATAATACTCTTTGCAGGCATCATATTCTTTGCTATAGCCTGAACACTATAGCAATTATACAATTAGAGATAGCTCCAGTCCCTGCCAGACACAGTTTTATGTAAGAACAGCAATTGAGGGCAACTGAAAAAAAGAGAAAGAAACCCATTAAAGTTTAAAACTTGTGCTTTGGTGTTCCTAGTTCCTTTTTTTCCTCTAAATCATTTGGAAACCTACCCCTTTGACCTCCTTTTAAAGAAATGGAATTAGGAATCTCCAGGCACTTTCCTCTTGGTTTGATTTCTGGAAGTTCTAAGAATACCAAAATATCTCAGAGAGACTAAGAGAAAGGAGGTAGTGTTCAAGGAGAGTCACTGGTCAGTTTCTCATTTCTGTAAGGAATAAGGAAGTTCTTACTGGAATGGATCAGGTATGGATTTATCTCTATAAAAGAGGAGGGATCCTGCAATAATTGCATTAGGGAGCACTGTATCTGTTGCAGCAATTTCAAGGGACTCTTCATGATTTGTCCTGGCTGCACTCTGCATGGGATGGTGTCACCAGAGGTTTCTGTGTCCCTGCGAGGTCCCGAAGAGTGGTTGGTCTCCATTCCTTCTCCCTGACCAGGATACAAAACTGGTTCTACTCATTTAAGGATTCTCACTTTACAAACATTTTAAGTGAAAGAGACACATCACAATCTATTTTTATAGTAAGCAACAAAAGGTGAGGCTTTTCTACTTTTCATTTACCTCTCACATGCATACATCCATCTGCTGTAGCATCTTGCAGGTTCTAGGTAACCAGAGCTTAATAGAGAGCCCTTAAGAAAAAAATCAATTTTTTAAAATGCAATTGCTACTTTTCAACCCCTCCCAACTCAGTCCAAACCTCAAAATAACAGTTCCCTCAAAAGAACTCACTTGTGTTAACCTATGCACATGACAAAAAATCTCTTTTGACATTAACATCAAATAGGCATGTTGTAATTTACTATCCATTTCATGAGGAAAAAGCATGTAATTTTGGCATTGCTTATATTCATATTAATGCTGAGAGGAGCAAGAGCTCTGGGATCACAAAGCAGGGTAGGATAGCTAGGGGTGAAGGTGAAATTTAGGTGAGAGGCATGAAGACTTCAAAAATATTTCATACAATAAGTATGGTATATTATAGAGAAAGAAATCATAAGATTAGGTAAAAACACTAATCCCTCCATTACACAAGATTGCCAAAATGCCAATCAATTTCTAAACCTGTATTTTATGTCACTTAACATTTATTTATATTTTACTTATACTTCTTCAAATAGTTAATGATTTAAAATTCAGATGAAAAGATTTTGAAGTTTAGTATAGAGTTTTAAGAGGCATTTCTTAAAATTAAGACATTTTGGTAACAATGTTGCACTGACCATTTTTAGACAGGTATTACTAAACTGCTACAAAACTTTTTTGTAAGGCTGACAGCAGCAAGATTCTGACAGTTCATAAAATCATGTCCCTATGTTGGCATAAATATTAATTTCCTGCTGGCCTTTCTATACTCCCTAAATTCACTAATTTCTCGAAGGAGAAAGGCAACCTGATCTTCATACAACTTTAATCGGGACTGTATCCTTATGTATCACCAAAGGACCAGGGCTGCAATGCTTAATTGTCTTTTGATATTTTCCTAGACAAATTTTTCAAGTCAAAACATGCTGCGGCTTCAAAGTATATCTGCATGCTAGTAAGCATGCAGTTGGGAGACTGTGCTCGCACAAAGAATGCTTTGTTTGTTTGCACCTCTCCATCTAGCCATTAGAAACCAGCAGAGAAGAAACAAGCAGCCCTGGCACAGATTTATCTGTAAAATTTTACATTTTTAAAAAACATTTCTGTGCTCCTGAGATTTTAGTTTTTTCCCTTATGTTCTTCTGCAGTCCTAGGAAAGGCAGGTGAGCAATCTGAGGACGCCGGTAAGTCTAACCCCATGCTTCAGCATGAGATTGCTGCACGTTCGAGGGCAGTTTTAAGGCAACTCTGAGTGTGACAGAAAGTCGGTGCTGCGGGCTCTGAGAGGTGCCTGTGTGAGGCGATTCTGCTTCGATCCCGAAAAAGGGCAGAGGCAGAGGGAGAACAGCTCCCCAGCCAAGGGGAGCTGTGTCTTTACCTGCGTGAGGGGAGGCGAGGCGGACGCGGCCTCGCTGCGCAGGGCCTGCACCCGCAGCCCTCAGGAGCGGCGGGAGGGCTCCGGCTCTGCACAGCCCCTGGACAGCTCTTCCCCCTGAGGCTCGGCTGCGGGAGGAGGAGGAGGAGGAGGCAGAGCCCGCCTTAGCGAGGGGAGGCTGAGGAGGCCCCCGCTTCCTGAGCCGCTCCCGCCGGCGGCGGAGCTCGGCGGGGCGGGGAGGGGACGGGCAGCGCCGGGAGGCGGCACCGGGCTCCCACCTGCCCCTCTCCGCCGCGGGCAGTGATGAGGCGGCCGCGGGCAGCGGCTGGCGCGGAGCACCCGGAGTTTGTTCGCTGCCCGTCCTCGTCTCCTTGATGCTCTGAGCCGGAGTCTCCTCCTCTCCCCGGGCTCGCACCCGGGCTGGATGCTCCGCTCGCTCCTCGCTTCCCTGCCACAGTCGCCGGCCGCTTCCCGCCGCCCCGCAAGACATGGAGCCGTCCGCTGCTCCCCTGGACACCACTCCGGACCCCGCCATCGTGCAGCCCCCCGGGGCCAACCCGCCGGGTGCCCCCCGGGAGCAGCAGCAGGAGCAGCTGCGGATCGGGGAGAGCGGGCAGTTCAGCGAGGGGCTGGAGGACAGAGGTGAGCGCCCGTCCGTCCGTCCGTCCCCCGCCTTCCTGCACGCTGCCCTGCGCTGTGGCGAGCCCCACCACCGCCCCTACGTCCCGAAGCGCCTGATACCCACCCCGACGGCTCCTCTGACACCCTCTCCGCAGCATCCTCTCGCTCGCTCTCCTGGACCCGTACCCTCCCCATGCCGCCGCAGCAGCCCTGCCCGTCCCCTCCCCTTCAGCCCTGGCAGCCGCACGCCGGTTCTTGCCCCCCGAACTCCCCCTTTCAGCCCAGCTCGCCCACCCCTCATCCCGCCGCTGGCAGCCGCTTAACATCCCCCCGCGCCGCCCTCGAAGCTCTGCCCCGTTTTAGCTCCCGTGCGAGCGCTCCGCGACAGCTTTGAAGTATTTTTATAAACTCTATTCGTGGCTGTTCCCACCTCGCCCGAGAAGTTGCCTGCCTGGCGGCGGAGCGGCTGCGGGCGGCACATGGCTCCACAGGCAGCGCCGGGGCGGGGGGTGCGGGTGGCGGCGGCGCTCCCGGGGCTCCCGGGGGGCCGGGGCTTCCCTCGGGAGGCCGCTGAGGTGCCCAAGCCGGCGGGGTGGTCGCAGCCGCCCCCCGAGCAGGAGCACAACGGGGCATTTCTAGGGGTCCGCCCCAGCCAGGCTGCGGGTTGAAGTCGGGGCACTTGTCTCCCTTCCCCCACCGAGCTGTGCACTTCCACACAACTCGGTTTTTGTTATTTACTTAAATACTTGACCAGGTATTTGGAAGCTGCCTGCTTCCAAACAGCGTTACGCTTTGGTGCGAAGCACATCCATTTCGGACATCTGTTCAGGGCTCACTCACCTGCCGCCCACAAAGGCAGCTGCCATTTTAACCCTCCCCACTGCCCTGTCCTCCACAACGCCTCCAGGCTCATCTTCCACACTGTCTGCATCTTTTAATTTCATCTATTGGCTTCCCTCAGCCTCTCTCTCTCTGTTGCCTTTTCTTCCTTTTCCATTTTTCTTTCAGCATCCAGGAGTCCCTTTTGTGTTCTCAATCTTCATCCATAGCCCCTTTACAAGTAACACCTCTATGTCCTGTTCTTTGCCCAGCTTCCCTGTGCCTGCTCACAGATCGTAGACACAAAGTAGTGGAGTGAGGGGGAAGAGCATTCACCACCTTCCTGACAGCTTCCAGTCGTGCTGGGGCTGGGGACAGCCCTTACTCGAGGGGTACCCTCACTGTCACTGCCACTGGCTGAGGACAGGCATTGTGCCTTCCTGAGGGCAATCTGAGGCTTCAGCTCTTTTACATGAGTGAGGAATTTTGATTATGGTTCCAACATAGAAGTTTGGTTACAGAAAATTTTAATTAGCGACCTGTATGACAGAGCCAAAGGTGAAAGCTGTCCCTTTTTTCATTAAGGGTAATTCCATAAAGATAGTGTCTGTTGTAACTAACCTATCTCTATGAGGGAGATGAAGCTAAAGCTGCTGATTTAATTTTCTTCCTTGCCTCCATGCTCTTTCTATGGCCCTTGCAGTACCTTTCTTTTAGCCTTTCTTCCAGTAGTTAATGATTCCATGTATACCAGGATAATTCACAGTCATTGTAGAAGGAAATCTGGTATGCTTTTTGCAGGTTGTCCCTGTTGAAAATGTTAGCAGTCTGTCCTTTCAGATTGTACTTTTCCCTACAATCCTTTCCAATGAATCATACCAGATCCAGTTATAGAGATGATGCTTCCATGTTTGCTAAAAATAAATACTAACCCTAAATTTTGGAGCAAGATACTTGCTCTTTAAGAGCCAGATCCAAAATTGGTGATAATTTTGTGGATGGGACCCTTAAATTAACATCCTTAGGTGAACAGATTTTTTATTAGCCTTATCTCTTCCACAATTTCTAACTTGACATTTTAAAATGATCCCTTAGCCAAATAGAAAAGTGCTTCTGGTAAGTCAGCATATGGTAAAGAATATCCTAGAATCACTTCACAAATATGCCAAGCTTGTGTTCTGCAACTGTTAGGCAGGTTTTTTTCTTCTTCTGATTTTTTTATGGGAAGAAAATCTGTTAATATGTGAAGATGCTGAAAGATAAATTAAAAATCCAGTGAATTTAATCAGTTCATCATCTTTTCTATACCTTAAGGATATCCATGTGTTAAATAAATTATTGGCAATAAAATTACTCAGTATGTTAATTTCAAGGCGGAGGAATTTCATTTGTAGATGGTAGCTTTTTATTTTTGTATCAGTGCAGGTTATACTGAAAGATTAACTTTCATCCTCCTGTAGATACTTGTTTTCTTATGGTCAGTGAAGCAATATGGAAGTTTACCTTGTGAATTTTGTTCTTGTGTGTAAATTAATGAGCTGTTGTTGCCTCTAAATAATTTTTATTCTATGGGCTTGGTAGTCATGTGAATGAGTTTGTATCTTTCTGTGCTGGCCTCAGGGTACTCCTAAGAATTATATGATCTTTTTTGGGGATGAAAATTTTAAACACAGAAAATGTGTTTGAATTATTCCAGGAGAGAAGGGATCAGACCGCTGACAACCAGAATATGCCAGCCATTTTGAGAGGCAGAGAAACACACACACACGGCAGAAGTGGTTGAGTTTTATAAAGACCGCAGTCTCTGTCATACTGGACACGTGCTTGACATGTGAATAGTAATCAGGAGTGCTGCACTAGCTCTGGGGCTTGTTATTCATCCTTCAGTTTAATTAGGATGTTGTTTGATTTGTTAGTATCAACTATGTGTGTTGGACTTCCCAGGTAATACGAGCTGTAGCCATGAATTAAAAGATGTCTTAAAAGAAAGAAACAGGTGAGGATATCTGTCATTCTGATCTGTGTTTATTTGAGGTTTGAAATACTGAGAGTCAAAACTGGCTGAGAAAACCTTTGCTTTACGTTCCAAAAATATTTGGACCATAATTTGAAATTCTTGGTTTGGGGAGGGGACAGGAGGGGTGAATACACAAAATGTGAGAAGATGTGTTTTCTCTATGGTTAGATTAGTAGAAATCCCTCCTGTGTTTCAAGATGTGTTGTTGAATTACCTCATAGCAGACAGCAATTAAACTGTACATCATTATATATAGTAGCAGAAGATAGGCCAAACATTTGTGGGGAAAAAAAATAAATTCTTCACACAAATGAAAGCAGGCATGTGAGAAATAGCTGTGCAACACTGTCAGTAAGAGACTCAAAGCTTTTGGAGTTGTCATCTATCAGTTTTTGTGTATTAGACAGACAAAGAATGCACGTAATAAGAAATAGATGTAATTTCAGTATAGGGCCTGGTCCATGCAAGTTTGTAGATTCTTTTCCATTCATGAAGGGGAGAGTGTGTAGCACAAAGCGTGATAATATTTAAAATTTTCTAAAAATACAGTACAAGCATGAAATTCTCAGAGTGGCTTTCTGAGCTCCCATAAAGAAACTCTTTGTGCTTTATTGTAACTGGGATGTAAAAAGCATAAAGAATTTTTACAAGAGAGCATGTATCCCACCAATTATGCTGGGATTACAACCAGTAATTTTAACAGACTCCAACTAGCAGAATAAAATCTGATGGCTCAAATTTGACCACCCCTGGATGCCTGCCCCTCTGCTGACATGTTGCTGCCCCCAAGGCAGAGATGTCCAATTCAGTTCTGAATTGATTTCAAAACCATTGCAGTTTTCAGCCAGTATATTACGGTCAGTTAAAATTAATATCTGTAAAGGTTAATAAACTTGGTTAAACATGGTGTGGATTCTGGAGTACACTGAGAATCAGATCAGATGTCCCTGCCTTGAAAGTGGAAATAGCCACCAGAGAGAAAATTGGGGAAGGTGAGGATAGTAACAGCTTCAACTCTTATGTTTTAATGTGGTGCTGAGTCTGACACAGCCCCCGTTCTTCACCTTTTGTCTAAGACCTTAGACCAGCTACTGAAAGTCGTGCTGTTAGACCAGTGTCTCAGTTCATTGCATTCAGTGCAGGCAAATCTCTCTGAAAAGTGTTCATCATCTGAGAGGAACCACCCACATCTTCTGGAGTAACTCATTAAGAAATTTAAAGCCATCAGGTTTTCTCTCCAGTTAAGCAGATTTGAGCTGAAACTTCATGGTGAAAATGAATGTATGTTTCAAATTAGATGACTGTATTAAGCATAAACTAATCAGAATGAGATATACAGAATGGAAATATGTTAAATTCTGAATGCATTTTAGAAGTGGCTTAAGACTCAGACTGAGAGAATAAAAACCAAAGAATGTGAATTTATGTTTAACCTGCATTCTCTGTGATGTAAGATCAGTGGACAAAAGACGTTCACAGGCTGAAAGCATCAAAAAAGAGAAAAAGCAATAGCATTCCTTTGTGTTCAACAGCCTTCTGCACCGATTGCAGCAAGGACAGAGTTGGTTCTTCAATTAGCTCTAGGTGGGAATGTGTTCTTACCTCAAATGAAGGCCAAGGTGCTTCAGGAGGCTTTTTCAGCTGTGACAGCTTTGATTCTGAGGCATGCCCACTTGTGCTATGATGATCAGTATGTGCAGTGTATCCCTGTGCTTTGGGAGGTTATCCCACAGGGACTGGTGAGCAGTTTTTCTCCTATGTTAATTAGCCCCAGGATCCTCAAGTTCTGAAACAAGTTTTGATCTGAGGGAGTATAGGATGAGCCATTTCTTGTGTAGAGGTACAGGTGGAAATCATATTGATTTGTGAATTTCCAAGACTGGAACGCAGTGCTGTTTTTAAGGGATTGATGTGTGGGTCAAGTAGCTTGTGTGTGCTCTTCTTGCCTACTCACATGTTTCTGGTGGCCTCATTCACTTAACCTTAATGATGTGAGCAGGATTTGATTCTGTATTGCTTCTGTGTGTGATATAGAATGTAAATGTGTGTAATATAGAATGTAAATGTGTCTTCTAGGGCTGAACTAATGCAGCTGTGTTTTTAAAAGGAGCAATGCATTGTTCATACCTTCTTTGCTTATTGCTTATCAGGTTTACTAGAAAGCAGTACAAGGCTAAAACCTCATGAAGCTCAAAGCTACAGAAAGAAGGCATTGTGGGTTTCCTGGGTCTCCATTATTGTCACACTGGCTCTTGCAGTGGCTGCTTTCAGTGAGTATTGGGAATATTTTAAATTTCACACCTCTTCCTTTTTGTTTATCTTTTGGTCTCTCAGAATTTCTTTCTTTGTGGAAGCTTCCTCATGTTTTTTTTTTTATCCTTTGCAACTGCAAAAGAGGTTTTTCTCTAGACTGCCTGTGTCTGCATGGTGCCTATAAATTAGTAAAACTGTTGGGTTTTTTTTCTGCAGAGTATAGGGTTGTTGAAGGTCAGAGAAGGAAACAGGAGATGTTGATTCCTGCTAGCGTTTATACATGTGGAACTGTTCATTTTGGAGAATAGTGTAAAAATCATTATGCAGTGGGTTGCCTTTTACTGGAGAGGTCAAATATGACAAATTTTAATCTGTTTGGGATTTGTAGTGGGAATGCTATAGTAAAGAGTAGTGAATTGTAAGGGGGAAATATATAATTTATCTGTATTACACTGACAGATAACCTAAACCAATGCTAATCTGAAAGAGAAATTCCATTTTCTTTTTAGAACAGTGTTTTTCTATAAGTTCCGTGACATTTTTCTAGTTTACCTTTAAACAAAGAATTTGAGTGGGGAAAAAAAAAATCCAAACTAAACCCAAATCACTTTTATATGGGGAAAAATAAAATCTATTTCTTTTATTTCAAAACAGGAAAAAATGTATCATTGTGTAAATACAAATTTTAGTTCAATGCAAATTTGAGAAATACAAGCTTTCTATCTTGGGCAATTAATAACACATGAAAGACAAAAAGAAACATGGAATGTGGAACAAAATCTTTTCTGTGGCACTTTCTCTGTTTGAGAGGGAAAAATCAGAAGTGATTGAATTTATGCTTTAATACAAACAAAAGGAAGGCTCTGTCTAGGAGACATCAAAGAAGTCCCAAAACATCATTCTTAAGCTTGATAAAGACAGACTTGTATTGTTTTTCCCTGGTTTTTTGTTTTTTTGTTTTTTTTTTTTTTTTTTGGAATCACAGCAGCATGTCTTTTGTTATTCTAATCTGCATTGTATGACCTGCTGCTGGAAGTTGGTGTCAGCTCCCAGGAGAGGTGATTAAAATCTGACCAAATGGTCTCTCAAAATTCAACATATATTACTCAGAGCAATTTATGTGGAAACACAGGTGCAATAACTTGGTTCAGAAATAAGAAAAAAGAGGAGGAACACGTAAAAGGAGAATCTGACGCTGTAAAGAATTTGAATGTTAACAAGAGAGTGAAACAAGTTTCCATTTTGTTCTGCTTCATGGAAGTACAGTGGTCTGTCTTTGCTACTGAAGCAACACAAAGGTAAATACTAAGTTACAGACTAACCTTGCTACCTATTAACACTATAGTTTTAAGGAATATTGTGATATGGCTTAATTTTATTTTTCATTTGTCAGGGTCGCAAGAATGAAGTGTAATATAGATAACTAAAACTGTGTCTTTTAAAAGAATCCTTAAAAACATTTTTTAGGGTTATTTAGGCTGAATTCTGTTTTTCTTTCCTCATTTTGGCACTCTGGTAGTGTTTAGAAAAACAAATAACAGCAAAGAATGTAGTGCCTGTCTGGATATCCTGTGGCTGCATATTCAGCTGGAGGGGATAGGCCCTGAACTACTGAAATCAGTAGACTAATTATATGGTTTTGGAATGTATCTGTCCCCATGGTTTGCTGAGGCTAAATTTATGAAGAATAAGAGGAATCAGCACACAGATACATATTAAATCTGTATGGAATCTCTTATTAGGTAGTTGGCAGTTAACTTACATGCCACAAAAGCCTTGCCAGGGCTTTTCATGTCTTTACTATTAAAAATTTTCAATCTTTGAGGAAAATACACTGACTTCTGGGATCACTTTGCTGTCCCCATGCAATTTCAGAAGTTCTGCTCATTTTACTGCCTTGCACTGGCTGCTCTCTTCCTCATTGCTGTCCTTTTAGCAGGTTCCTCCAGCCAATCCATGAGTTGGGACAGATGCCAAGTGACCAGTTTGCTGCCTGTTTGATAGAAATGTCTAGTTGTCACTTTGGGGTATCTGACACTGACAATTCTTTGCAAACAACTGCTATTTAAAGCATTCTCTTTCCATTTTACCTCCTGTCTGTAATGGTGAAGTGTTGGAAATACAGCCCTGATGTTCCACTTCAGTGAAAAACAGGGACCTGCTCTGGTAATTGTCAGGCTACACTGACTATTCTCAGTGCTCTTCCTGACTCCCCTAGAAATTCCTCATTTACATTCCTGTTTTGTCCCCTTATAGGCTTCAAACTGCTTTCTTGCAAGTGTATGGCACATGATATAGTCAAGATACTAGGCCAGGGAATGGATGTTATTTGATAACTGTAGGAAAAATGCTAAGGAGAGAGTAGGGAAGAGGTTCAGGAGATTCCTTTTCCAACCAAGTGTTTGTAAGCAAACTTCCTTCCTTTTTTATGGTCCACTCCCCACCCTTCCTTTCAAGGCTGGTCTAGTTGCCTCCAACACTGTATTTTTCCAGCATTAGAGTAAGTTGGAATGGTTTGTCTTGACTGGTATGGAGTGTTTTCTTTTGGTGGGTTTATGATGATGCCCTGAACTCTGATCTTTCACTTTGGTAATTTTGAAGGAGACTGAAAAATCTCATGTTGATCTGAATACATAAAGTAGTTTCCTTATTAGGTAATGTTTATGGCAAGTGAGGCTTGAGATCATAGAGTCATAGAATTTTAAAGCTGGAAAAGACCTCTGAGATCATCGAGTCCAACTGTTAACCCAGCACTGCCACGTTCATGACTAAACAGTGTCCCTAAGCGCCACATTCACCTGTTTTTTGAAAACTTCCAGAGGTGATGATTCCACCACTTCCCTGTGCAGCCTTTTCCAGTGCCTGACCACCCTTTCAGAGAAAGCTGAACTAGGCTAGGCTGGGTATGGAGCAGAATGACTGCTTAAGGGAAAATGAAGTTGTCATCTTTCGTTCACTAATATTGACAAGTAGGACTTAGACCATGAAATCAGCTTTTCCACTTAGCTGAAAGAACAGATCTCTTACTGTCAAGCACTTAATAAACTTAATTTTACTGCAGAAATGCTGTACTTGTTAAAAGACCATTTGGAAGTTCCAGCTGCTGTCTCTGATGCTGCTCCTGCACTCTGTGGTAACCACTGTGGTCTCATGGCTCTGAGACTGTTGCAGATGTGGTTCTCCAGCATGAAATTGCACAAGGCTTCAGAGAAATCTCTGTAGACTTAAATGTGTGAGATCCTTGAGGTCAGAGGAGCCCCATGTATCATCTTTAGTGGCTGAAAATTTGGTGTTCTCAAAATATGCTGGCACTGTTGTTTTGTGCAATGCTTTCATGATCAAATGCTAATCAATGCCCGGTCAATAAATTCATTTTGCTCTTCATTTCAGTGTTGCCTGAAATATGCATACTTGTAGAATTCTCATCAAGAGTGGATTTACATTGTTATAAATATATAGCAATAAACAGAGTCTGAGCATGATAAAAGTTATTAAAATGAACATTAAATTATTCCTTAGCACCCCAAGCAAGTGCCAGAATAATAGTTCTAATATAATTATTTCTGGATTACAGTAATGTAAGAAAAGAATGATAACAGAGAAAAGAATGATAACAGAATAAGAGCATTTTTTTTTGCAGTGTATATCTGTGTAGTATAAGGCTACAGTCATTTCATAATAACAGCTATTATTTCTTTCTGTAGCTGCAGTATTGTGTGTTCATATTGAGCCTAGTTTAAGAATCATAATAGAGAGCAGGTGGAATAGAACTGGTGTTTTCAAACCCATTATTCTTAGTTTCTTGACATTTATGTTATTAAAGCATAATTCTGAAAAATATACAAATATAGCTTCTGCTGTTGCAGTTCAGTTTCTGCTCAGGCAGCTAATCTCTGATAATATTGTCAAAGCAGAAAACAAGCTTGTTCTGTCTGGTGTTTTTTGTCCAGTGTAGACTTGTGATTCACAGAAAGCAGCGTGTTCATTCATCTTCCTGATCTGATCAGGCAAAATTGTTTCACAGTGAATGGAGGAGTCCCAGCACTGCATCAAAACAATGCACAGACCAAACTCTGCACTGAGGGCTTTCTTTGTGGTCAGAGACTGAGAGAAGGTTTAGAATGCATGGATTTGTAAATGTGAGCTTTGTGAAGGGCTGTGCCCAGGGCAGGTCTGCATCAGCCCTGGTCACTGGGAGAGTGGCAGGGGCTGTTTGCAGAGTGCTGGGAAATGGCAGTGGCTGCTCACATCTGTCCCCAGGGCTGCTCTGGAGATCCCCCCTTTCAGCTCACCACGGGCACAGGTAAGGTTCAGCTGCACAGAAATAACTGAGTGCAGCAAAAAGTCACATCCTGGTAAGTGTTTAGTCTGGTGTAGTGAGAGGTGCTGGTGCTTTGAGAAGGTGAATTCCATTTATCTGTATCAAATCTCAGGTGGAAACTCAGTATGTAGAATTCTGTGGGTGGGAGTATTTTACAGGATTAGCTTATCTATTAGCCCATGGATAAGATACTAAATGTAAATGCAGACACTGATTTTATATTAAAAATTATTTGTGTTTCAGAATGAATTGCTGAAAAATGATTAATTTATCATAGTGAGCTCCCACATACTGGGAGGTATTTTGTTTGAAATATATGGTGCAAATGCTTACAAATTTAAGGGTGGGTTTTGCTTTCAGATTAATGCTTTATGCTAATACAGCTTCTAACAGTTATAAATGCTAACAAATGTAGAAATTGTGTATCCAGGCCCACTTTTTTCACTGGAATGACTACACTGAGTCATAAAGTCTCATACGAGTTAGCTATAGGGTATGACTAGTGGTTTTCCTCTACTCAGGTGCATGCAAATGAAACTGCATGGGACAAACATTGAGCAAAAGAAGCTGTTGTCCTCTGGATGCTCACATGTGGATGTACTGATGTAATCTGTCACTCTTCATCTCAGACAACTGATTAATTTATTGATGAATATATAATTTTCTCTGTGGGCCATTCCTATTCATGCTTGAAAAATTAAATATATACAGGCTTTCCCTGATGTTTGCACAATACTTAGTATACCCTGGGCACAGCTGTGAATCATAATAACACTACTAAAGAAAAATGTAGGGGAAGGTTCATGGTTCTGAGGCTCTTTAGTTTGGATATTTAATTCTTTAAAGGTCATTAATTTCAGACAAATGATGGGCATTCAGCACTCAGGCTGAGTTTAGAGTGTCTCATCTGGGAACCTAAACAGAACTCTCCAGGATCACAGAAAATGTGAAAAGTCTTGGTCTTTGTGTTTTCTCTTCCAGGAATTTTACAGAATTGCATTTCTCACTCCTAAAGGCCCAAGAAAATGTTTTTTTTTAGATTTTTATTTTCTTGAGTAGAGCACATCACATTTATTCAGAAAGTTACATTTCAAGTCACAATTCCATGCAAGCACTTAAAACCAAGTAAAGACTAAATACAGAATAAAGCTCCTCTGTGGTAGTATATAGATCCCTCACTTTGCATGTTTCTCAGGGTGTTTAATTACATCAATTTCAAAAAGACAGATGCTTCAGGGCTGTAGCCTTGCAGAAGCGTTAATGAAATATGGAACTCAAATTCCCAAGAAAGAGTCCTGGTATTGGTGACTCTTGTGCTTCCCTGTCATCCTCGTTACATCTGCACCTCTACAGGTGAAAATAGAGTTTGGACCCAGCCATGTTACACACAAAAGGTAAAGGACAAAAACTCCTAACCATGTCACACATAAAAGCTAAAGGACAAAAAATCCATTGCCTGTGCAGCACTGGCAGAAGACAGCCTTTTGTATAGGTCAGTCTGTACTTAATAACGACAAAATGCAATTTTCATTCACTGAAAATGAAATGAGAGGCCAGTAAGGGCCTGTCTATTTTTTTTTTTTCAGGCACACAAAGCTCTAAGTGACTTTCTTAGGAGGAGAAAATAACATATGGATGTCAAGTTCAAGACTGATAGCTGTTGAGCAGAAGTGTGGGTCTAAAATCTGCAGTGCTTCACACTTCATGAAATCTTTTCCGTAGCTGGCAGGGAAAATGATGGTAGAAGTCTGTGAAATCTAGAACAGGCTAGATAATGTTATAATGTATTTGAACAGCAAACAATTAAAAAATTATTGCTGTGGTGGAAGTTTGTTAGAACAGCTGAATTTGTGTTTAAATGCTAACCTTTAAAACACTAGTCTGTTGTATTTTTGCATTAGAAAATTGCAGTTTAATAATTGTTAACGTTAAGTAGTTATTCTTTTCTCATGAGAAAAGATCATCCCAAAGAATTTTGGAATTCAAACAGGGTGCTGATGATGAGGGAAAGCCAGCATTGTAACACGACTTCATGGAGAGTGAGAAAAGTGCAAGTACATTGTTTAGGCTGCTTGGTGTAATGATCACAATCACAGTTCTTTCCTTTGTTGCTTTATTTTTCCTTCCCAAGGTTTTGTTGGGATTTATTTTGTGTGGAGAAGATTGGAATGAGTCTGTGCAGCATTTAGACCAGTGAGAATGGTAACATCTTTCAAATGAATTGACATCTATGTTATGTAACATAGGTAATACATGTTATATTTTAATTATAGCAGGAGGTTTTAGACACTTGAAATTTGGTCTTCAGTTTTGCCATCAGATCCCTGCTTGGATTCTGTCAAAGGCAACTCTGTGTTTGATGGTTCAGAGGTTCCAACAATGAGAATACAGTTGTGTAGCAAGGTGCAATATACAAATAACTATAAATAAGTAGGTGTAATTATGGTTAAGTAATTGTATGGATGTCATGTGTCCTACTCCTATCCTTGAGAAAATTCTACTGTGCCATTACAGGCAGGTGTAGGTAGAGGGTTAATTTTTCTTATGGGAAAAGAATTTAACACTGAATGGGGAGGGTTTTATGCAGACCACTTGGTGCTAACTGGGTGGTGTGGGAATGATGTTCCTTACAGCCATCCCTAGCTTGTAGTGAGTGAAAAATGTGTATCCTGACTAAAAGCAGGTGGAAGTAGTTAGGGGGAAAAAAAAGTAATATTAAGGTTATTGCATGTGATTGGTGTTAACTGTTATCCATAAAAAACCTGCTTGGATTTTATGTATAAAATTGAAAATAAATGATCCTCCAGCAAAAGTCTCAGTTGTTGCTCTTGCTGTATTTGCTGCATCACACAAGTGGATGTTCATCTGACCTTTGAAGGACCATCCCTGCAGTCTGAAAAGTCAAATGTATTTTGGATCAATTGCTGTAGAATCACTTCCACAAAGTAGTGCCTCAGCTGTTGCAGCTTGTGCAAAGGCATGAATGTATTAAGAGATTTCTTTATGAATGCCTGATATACCAATAGAGTTTGGTTTTCATAGATCATTTCATATTTTCTCTGTTTTCCCAATTTAAAAAAGCACTTCTTTGCTTATTGGCAAAGGTGAACTTGCAATTCTTTGTATCTGGTGCTGAAAATCAATATTAATGACAGAAAATATGTATTTAATATTCATTGTGTAGTTTCACTTTATTGTTTGAATTTTGTGAGTTTTTAAAGCACTACTGGATTCAAACTTCATGGGCAGCAGTGAAAGTAATGAAAATCAGTGCACAGCTTTCTTCTTAGGTTTCTTCTGCCAGAAATTTTAAAATATTCATGTTTTTTAACTTAATATGCAACAAAATTTAAACTGGTACCTCAGTTAATTTTTTAAATAACATTTCTAACTTTTGCTTTACTGGAGAGGTTGATCGTGCTTGGTGGTCCTTTTTTGGCACTTATTTTCTGTGATTTTTCAGTAACAGTGTTTGAGTTCCTTTCTTTGAACGTAGAAATTTGTTAGATTTTAATGCTTTCTCGGAACAGAATATTATTTGTAAAGGACTCATTTTATTAAAATTGCACTGTAGGAGGACTTAGTAAAATAGTCTCATAAATAATATGTGTTCTTTACCCTGCCCTTGAGCTCCCAGCAGCTCCATACCTTGGAGCTGGATGTGAAGCCATGGTAGTGCTTGGTGGGAATTGGGAGCACCTGGGAGTTGGAGGGGATTCACAGAGTGGGAGCAGAGGAAATAACAGAGAATGAGGTTGTGTGGATGGGTGGCACCACCCCATGTGAGTCAGTAACCCAGTCTGGGCTGAAGGACACTTTGGTTTCTGAAAATGCCACCAGCAAGAGCATAAACCTGGTGTCCTGGGTACTCCTGTAGGTCACATGCCATGACACTTTGTGAGAGGAGACATATGAATACTGTGTGAAAAATCCAGTTTGGTCAATCTAAAGGTTGGAAAAGTTTGATACATTGTGCTAAATGGGTGGTACAACCTGGTCAAATTAGTTTGGTTCAAATAAAAATTGTCACAGTCTTTGGTAAAGACTGAGACAAGAAGTCTGGAGATTGGGAAAGACAAGATAACTTTTAATGGACCCTGATCTTCATTTGAAAAGCAGTCTTCAGAAAAACCATAAAGAGCTCCTCTGTGTCTTTTTTGACTCTCATGTATGGCTTCCATTACTGTTCTTTTCTTTGGGTATTGCAGAAAAAGGGACAGAGAAGCTTATCTTCAGAGTTCAAAGAAGCAGATTAGTCAGTGCTTAGTCAAAGAAGAATGACCAGAAATAACCAGCTGGTATTTTGCTAGACAGAAGAACTGCAGAGGAAGTGGGATGGTCTGACAGATTCCATAAAAATAGGTAGACAAGAGGCATCTGCCTTCCAGGAACTGTTGCAGGATAAGTGGCTTTTGGCACTTGCACCATAAGCTCTCCTTTCTGGAGAGATCTCTGAGCCATTTTTGTGCCAGGTGTGATGCTGAGAATGAGTAACATCTACTGCAGAACAGGATCTTTGGCTGAATCCTAAACGGATTTTTCTCATCAGATACGAGGATAAACAATCCTGCTGTTAAAGATTTTGCTTCAAGGAACTGTTAAGTACAATGTATCTTTTCAACATATCAAAGTGAAGAAAATACACATCTAAGTGCATCATTCACAGATCACATTCTTTAGTGAAACATTTTAATGGCCAAAGAATGACAGTATTTCCCCAGGATCTGAAAAGAAAAATTTTAAAAGAAAGATTTATTATTGTTCAGTGGGAGGTTTAATAGGATGGAAATGCAGTCTGCAGTGTCAGCTAGGATGCATAATTGGGAAAAAAAAATAACTCCATGTAATCCCATTCTGGTAGGGAACAATAGACAGGTTAGGGTATACTTGAAATGTTGATGTTAAATTCACATTTAGTATGAATTGAGTTTAGTGTTGCTCACAGGTCCATGGAAGGCACAGAGCAGAGCCAAGGAACCAGCATCAGACCTGGCCAAGACCGTGGAAGCCAGAGACAAAACTGGTGGTGATTGCAGGGGTGGCAGATCACTTCCTAAATACACGGCTCAGGGGCTGTGAGAAAACTGCTCAACAGCTCCAGCAGCCTGTGCAGCACTGGTTTATGGGCATCAATTTGCATGTGTGCTGGAGCATGCTGCCAGGAGTAAGGAAGACAGATGTAAGGCATCAGTCTCAGCTTGTTGTGTAAAACAGGGCTGTGTGTGTGCCCAGAGGATTATTGTGTACCTCCCAAATTGAGAGACATCACTATTCTCTGACTTGCTGCTGAGGCTAACATATATCAGGCTGTAATGTCTAACTATGTGGAACTAATAGTACCCAAAAGAGCCAATTCATTTGCTCATTTTTGTGGCACATTAAAAACTAATAGTAAACTGTGTCTCCTTTTCATTTAGCATGAGTTGATATTTCTGTGTGCAATTGCCTGCAACAAGGAGAGATTTTTTAACAATCTCCTCTAGCCATGAAAAACTAAGTCAGCAAATTAAATTATTAAGATTTTTAGTTAAAGAGGTAGAAATCATAGTTATGTGCCCTTTCCCATATGAGTTCTGATTGTGGGAAACCCGTAGTTACTGCCTGTGAATGTGTCAAAAAACCAAACCCACAATTATTTGATACTGAGAAGTGGGCAGGAAAATGATTCAATTTTTGTATTTTAGGTCCTGCCACTTGAGTAAACCCTACTCAAAGTGAAATTTCCTGTTACTCTCCCACCAAGAGATACTCACGGGGTTATTGTGTGTACATTTGCCTGCTGAGAAACATCTGGTGGATGAAAACAAGGCTGTGATTTAAGGGATAATGTTGCAAGTGATGTTTAATGGATTATGGAATCTTTAGACTTGAAATCACCTGAATACACTTAAGGTAATTTATAGGGACAGATCTTCAACTGAATGCCATAAATTTGTTGACTTCCATGGGTTTATTTCAACTTGAAACAAGTAATCAGTCCCTGAAGTGTATGACAAATAGTAGGATGAACTTGTACTAGATGAGGTGTTTTCAGACTCTGTTCAGCATTTCCTTGGTGTTTTGGTAGTAAGTTGTTTCTCACTTTTTTGAGGAAATATTTGCTTAAGGCAGTCTGTCTTGATTCTTACAAGCATTTTTAAACACCGGGGAAAAAAGGTGAATTAGCAGCAACTCAGATCCTGCTAGGTTCACAGAGGCTGGGCCAAGAATTTGCTCCAGGGACTGTTCTAATCCTGGGCATAGCCCAAGCTTTCTTTGTGGCTTTGGGAAAATGATTTTACTACCATAAGCTTGATCTCCATCTGCACACATCAGGCTTTGATAAATGAAAAGGTAACTGATTTTTGTGCCAAAAATTGGAGTGTTTTGCTATATAGTAGCTGACACATTTATCTACAATCTATGTCTTTCAGAGTGACAACATGCCCTGAATTTTGTATGTACAGGGAGACATTGCTGGGTGCTCCATCTCAGTATTAGACCTAGTGATTTGTGGGATAATTTCCAGAGTTTGTTGTGGTTTAACTTGTGAAAACGATTTCAAAGTCACAGAATTTCTAATGCTGTAGTGTACTGAATGCATTTAGATGTGTTTGACTTCTTGTTGCCTGTGCAGGGCTAACTTTCCTGTTGAGTGATATGCTTTGGGCTGGTGAGTTTTGAGGAATGTGGTGCTACTCCTGATGTCTTTTGGTAGTGTAGTTAACCCAGTTACTGATGAGCTGGAATAATTTGGAGACAATTTAGAGTAAGAGGAAGGGGTTGGGCAGTTGTGTAGAGTGGTGGCTGTTGGTGGAATAGCTTCACTTTGTGCAGGGTCTCTCAAGGTCCCTGAAGTACTGAGGGGCTTGAATATTCTTTTTTTCTGCTTTCTTTTTTTTTTTTCTTCTCCCTTTCATGGGTAGTAGAAAAAGGTAAATATTATTAACATTGGTTTTTCAGTGCTGGCAAGCTTATCTTTGTTCTCTTTCTTTGAGTAACCATTCTTACTGCTCAGGTAGAGCTTGGAAAGGATTTTTACAGCTTGAAACTGCTATCAAACAAGTACAATTGAGAAATGAAAAGGACAGGAGAATGCTAGGAAATAACCTGCCTTGAGTTCTAAGTGCATGAAGTTCTTGAGATCAAGGAGGAAATCTTTACAGAGGATGGCAATTTAAAAAATTTGGAAGTGTCTTCGAGCAGCAAGTAAGATGGCTTTAACTATTGACAGTTGTCTGGAACACATTAGTGAGGCCTTGAATCTCAAGGAAGAACCTATTTTGCCATGTATCTGTTTGACCTGATGTTCAGTGTAGCTTTTCATGTTTGATGTTATTTTTTGCAGGGCTATGCTAGGTTTGTTGCATGCACTTTTTTCTCTTTTTGTGAAAAACTGAGCTGGAGGTTTTTGTAACAAAGCTCAGCAGTCCAGATCTCAAAATAAGGTTTGAAAGCTGTATAAAAAGTGCAGTTGGATTCCCTGAGGTTATCAAATGTTTTCCTCTTTTTATTTTGCCAAGAGTTGAACAGACATTTGAGGTTTGGCTGGCTCAGGTGTGGCAGTCTAAAACAAGGTAAGTTACATTATTCACAGAATATATAGACAGATTGCTCACTGCATTTACTACTCTGTAAGGATCTGCTGGTAATTTGTAACTGAGCTGTGAATATTTTTCAGGGCATGACACAGGGAAGTGAAATGGGTCTAATGGATCAGATTAGGTACAGCATGTATGTCCCTGGAGATTGCTGTGGTGTTGGAGGATGTTTCCCTGCCCCTTGTAGCTGAAAAAAGGAGCAAAAATCCATTTATGAAGGCTAAGGAGGTATGCCAAAATGAACACTGTCAAGCAGAATGGTGTCCCTGATGGTTTTTTTTGGTGGCTGGAAGTTTGTATTCCCCTATTATAGAATGGAGAAGTCAGTCTTTCCATGTTGTCTTAGAACCATAATAAACAGCTTTCTGCATATGAATGTTCCCTTTATCTCTCCCCCTGGTGTTTTTAGAGTTCACTGTGGAATAAATGCTGTTCTGCAGTGGCCGTGAGGCACACTGGAGTTTAGTGAGTTGGTGATTTGTTACCCTGGCTGGGTACTCTGCACATTTTCTGCATAGGCTTCCTGCTGCAATGCAGGTTTCTGCTAAGCAGTAAAAAACCTTGCTAAGTTTTGCTTTTGCAAAAAACCAAGTCAAAATAATAAGCCAACTTCTGTAGTAGAGGAGAAAATGTTTGCTAGGTATGGTAGGACTTAGATAACATAAAAAAGCACCCCAAATGCTGGGTTAAGTTTGCTTACAAATTAGGGTTGATGGTGCTTATTACTGATGGAATCAATTTTTCATAACCAAATGCACATCACTTGTTTAAAGGTTGTGTTCCTGTGCTCCTGTGCTCTTTTCTGAGCCTGTTATACTTATTCTTCCAGTGCCTGGCATGGAGAGGAACTTCAGGTAGATGATTTGAGGTTTCACTACTAAAGGATTGCTGTCTTGTCTTATCTTTACAGCTACTGCAGCCTTGTGTGTCATTTGAGGATGTGGATGGGAACTAGGGAAGACACACAGGGAAGTTCTGAGGAACAGGAGATTATGTGCTGACAGTGCATGGGAAGGTTTCACTGTCCTGTGTGTCACAAAGTCCTGGTGTCAAATCTTTGAAACAGACTTTGTGTTAAGAGCTGCTTTCAGTCCCAGTGTCTTTGCTGTTCTCATGTGCACTGGCAAAGCCTGGTGTTCCTAGAATGAGGAGAAGCCAAAGGGTTTTTTAATCATCATATGGGCAGATGACTTGGGTGTTTTTAGAGGTGAGAGTTGTTTTAATGCTTGGTTTGTCTTTGTGCATTCTTGGTTTTACTGTGCTATTGTCAAGAGGTGAGCACAATCAGCCTTTCATAGTACTCTTAAAAATGTGATTGGGCCTGAGGATTCCATGACTTTCATATCATTGAAGAAAGCAGACATGCTTCCATTTGGACAGAAAGGATGGAATCCAGTGATGTCAGTGCTAAACACAAGAGGAAACAGACTCTTAAGTGGATCATCCAGGGCAAAACCCATCAAACCTGGCAGCAAACTGCTTCACAAAGAGGGAGGTGGTATTCCATCACCGTGCCCTACATAGTAGAGGACATGTGGGAAAACAGATTGCACAACTGGGTTGCAAAGAAGCTCCAGGACTAAAAAATTGGTTTGGAAATCTCATACAAATGTATAAACACAAGTGTGCAGATCCTGTGGTTTAAAGCAAGGGCACAAACTATGGGTCTTGCTAAGTACTATGTAATAAGAAATGACTCTGAGGGGATGTAGTGCTTCTAAAAGCATGTTCTCAGTTCCAGATCAAGTAAAAGCTCTCAGGAGAGCTGGGGTTGCTGAGGGACAAGGGTTATAAAACCAGGCTTGCACTCTTGTGCCCTACAGTCAGTTCCCTTGCTGCTTGGCACAGGAAGCCAGGGTGTTTATGGCAGATAATGTTACAACACTGGTTTTATTCAGGAATGTCCTACACTGTCAGTGTTTGAAACACTCAGAATTCTTTGGAGAAAATACACTTTTGAATGGAAAGAATTGAGTTTTCTGGAGCTTCTGGTGTTGAGCTGTGTTTGTTTGTTTTAATTTCTCATAAAAGTATAAGTAGGTTATTCAAGAACAGTAGAGGTCACATGAGGAGCTGATTACCTTTGCTTGTAATTAATCTATTTAACTGTCATCCAGGTGATACATTTTGCAGTTAGTTTAAGAAATGATATTGCTACCTGTCCCTTACAGGCAGTTTCACGGTTACAAAGCAATTTCATTCAGAAAAGCAGCAGATTTGATTTTTGGTTTGAATATGTCAATCTCCGGGGTCCAGTTAGGAAGGAATGGAAATGGTTCTTCCCCTTTCCTGGTGGCCTGGGCTTGGCATTTGCTGGCAGATAGAACTGCAAAAAATATTAGTTACTACACAGTGCAAAGACACCTTTTAGACCTTAACATTTACAATCTGTTTTCTCAGCTCTTTTTGTGTGTGTATACGATGATTTCACTAGGTAAGGTGCAGGGAAATTAATAAAATGTATCCCATTAATGATGCTGTGTAGCTCCCCTGCTCACAGAATGTATGTGCCTTGATTTCACTTCTGTAACTTCAATCAGAATTGATTTTTGCCTTTGTGTGCTTCTGTCTTGTGATGCTGATGAATTTAAGATAAGAAATGTCNGACATGTAAAAAAGGCCCTTTTTTACATGTCAAATTCTACCAGCACCAGAACTGGAAACTGGATTCAGATTTTCCTAAAGCCAGGCCCTTTTTTACATGTCAAATTCTTCTCTGCAATCAATAGAAATCCTTTGACGTAGGACAACATCAATAGCTGGGAAGAATTTGACATGTAAAAAAGGGCCTGGCTTTAGGAAAATCTGAATCCAGTTTCCAGTTCTGGTGCTGGTAGGACACTTAACTTTTCTGTCACCACGTTGCACTTAGATTTTGAGGGCTGCATTTGGTTTTAATTACTCTGATTTAGAATGAAGAATTAGAAATTAAATAGAAATTAGAATTTTAGATGAGTGTTGTTACTTGTTTTGTTTTCATTGAGATTATTCACATTGTGCTCCTAAGCCTTAGTAAGATCCATGATCTTGAGCTTTGAGATTTTCAGGAAAGAATGTATTTTTCTAAGTGTAGCTATAGTAGAATATGGTATAGAATTCCTCCAGTTTTAGGCAAAAATGACTGTGCTAGATAGTTAGAGAAAGCAGAGAAATACAGAAGAAGGTACTTAGGATCTTGAAGGAGGTTTAGAAGTAATTACATGTGGTTTTGTTGAATTTCCTCCTTTTAGCTTCATGTATTATAAAAACTCCAAACAAGATTGTTCAGAATTCCAATAGATAGGGACAAACCCCCTGGTCTCAGAGGTGGTATTGTAGGATTTTTCCTCTTTCTTCAATAGGTTCAGAATTTAATTTGCTAACAGCAATAATGATTGCAAGGAATATGTGGTTTTTAGAAAACATTCCCCTTGGCTCAGATACCCTTCTGGAATTGCTTGCTATGATGTAATCCCCAATGTGAATATAGTTTTCTGTACATTAAACATTAGTTAATCTTGCTGTGTTCATTTCCAATGGTGGTCAACTCCAAGTGGAAGTACAAAACCTAATCCTTCGTGTCCCACTGTTTTCAGTGGCAGCAATACAGGGGTGTGCTAACCCTGATCTCCTTCTCACTCCACACCAACTTTTGTCTGTTTGACAGTTGGAAAGAGAGAAGTTGGGGCATTGAGAGTTATTAATCTTCTCAAATTTTCATTCACCACCTTTGGCAAGGGCTGCCCTGCTCTGTGTTTCATTTCAGAGCAGCTGTGGTCCTGAGTCACAGGGAGAAGCTCACACGAAGTGTTTGCCTCCAGTGCCATGCCCACTTCCCCAGGCACTGGGGAGGGATGCAGAACATCCTGTTACTTTGCTGTTGTGTGAAATGGTGATTAAATCTGAGCTCTTTAGCAAATAACAAAGTGATTCATAACTCTGCACGGAGCACATGTTGAATTTGGAGATTAGTAAAAATAGTAGGGATGGCTGCTTCAAGCAACTATCAAGTTTCTGACTCAAAAATTAAATGGCAATTTCTTTACCTTCTTTTTGGATTATAGAAAGAGAGAATTTAGCTTTAAGGGATAGGAAAGCAACAGAACCTGGAGACATGAATTCTTTATGCACTTCCATTGTTTTCCATCAAATTAAACCATTCTTCAAAGTTTCTTAGCTTTTAAAATATTTTTAAATTTTTTATTGTGAAGATAGATGATTTATCAAACAGATAAAGAATATTAGGCCACCTCCTCTCTTCTGTGCTCACTGTAGAGGTAGTGATGCAATACTTCAGATGTTTCATGATACAGGACTGTCTTGCTGATGTAGTTCATATGGTTAATTGCCTTTAGCAAGAGTTAGGTCAGCCTTGAATGTAGTAGACTTCAAAGCAATATGTTTGAATGGTTTTCAGTCCCTAGCAACTGAATGGCTTGTCATCCTAAAAAATTAAATTAGGTTCTCCAGAAGTACTTGAGAAAGCAATTGTTTTGTAATTGAGGTTTAGGATTGGAAAGGAAAAGTTGGAGAGGAAGAAGCAGTCTTATTCTGGAAAAACACATTACCCTAAATGCTGTTTGTTGAGAGAGAGAGAGATTGAGGGTCCTAAGAAAGACAGAAATTGTGTTTGCCTGTGCTTCAGCCCCTGAAAGAGTAAACAATTAGCTGCTGCTCCTCTCATCCAGATGGAAAGAAGGAGAACACAGATGCAGCCCAAATTCCAGTTTTCTGTTGAGATGCTACTGACTCTTAAAGGAAGATGAACACAAGCATAGAGTCAGGTCTGGTGGACATGGTGGNTTGTTTTGATCATGTCTCAAACGTACATATTCAGGTCCCAACTCTGTACTGTGTTGCAGTATTTTATGCTTCTGGTTTATTATTTATCACTAAATGCCTGTGAATTGGATCATATTTGCTGTTGCATGCCACTGGGAAGGTTACACTGAAGAAGAGTAATTTGAATACTGATTTTAGAAGTTTGACTCTTAGTATCTCAGATCACCTCTTTGAACATTCTCCCAGTGGATAGTTTTGCATTACATGATGTTTTCTTAAAATCTCAAACAGGAGTTGTTATAGAAATATTGCAACTTTTCCCCATATCTTCTTCATTTTAAGGGAAATCTGTCTGTAGTATTTTCAGAGTTATATTTATGCTTATTAATGCTTAAGGACTCATAGACCGGGGCACTGGCCTTCCATCAAGTTTGTTGTTTTCAAGATCTAATCCCTTGCTGGGGATTAGCAACTCAGGATTTCAGATTTAATTGTGTTTGTCATGGTGNACATGGTGGGTTGTTGGGATACTAATCAGTGGGTAACTTGTCCCCTCTGATACTTCTCTTTAATTTTACCTTTATCTTCTGAAAAATAGGGATTTTTTTTGTTTTCTGAATAAAAAGCCCTTAGAATAAAAACTCTATTAGAATTGCATTACATGCTTAGTAATATAAGATACTATTTTAGAAGTTATAAAATTTTAAAGAAGTGCATATTCCCTTTCTCTTCCTTCTTTTTTTTTCTCC
>VYZP01037068.1:12650-23598 GCA_013400635.1 Hypocryptadius cinnamomeus | reverse complement strand
TGAAGAAGAGTAATTTGAATACTGATTTTAGAAGTTTGACTCTTAGTATCTCAGATCACCTCTTTGAACATTCTCCCAGTGGATAGTTTTGCATTACATGATGTTTTCTTAAAATCTCAAACAGGAGTTGTTATAGAAATATTGCAACTTTTCCCCATATCTTCTTCATTTTAAGGGAAATCTGTCTGTAGTATTTTCAGAGTTATATTTATGCTTATTAATGCTTAAGGACTCATAGACCGGGGCACTGGCCTTCCATCAAGTTTGTTGTTTTCAAGATCTAATCCCTTGCTGGGGATTAGCAACTCAGGATTTCAGATTTAATTGTGTTTGTCATGGTGCGCCCTGTGTTAACAGGCAGCTTTTGAAATCGATCAAGGCAGAGATTGAAGTTGATGAAGTTGTGAAGTTTGAGTCAATTCTCTGTCAGCACTCAGAATTTCAGGAGGAAGCCCATGGGTGGTTGGTTAACAACTGCTTGTGAGGAATGTTTTTGTACCAAATATCTTTGGGAAACCCAGTGTTGGTGAAGCACATTTCACTAGGAACCGAAAATGAAGGAATGGTTGTGTAGCTGAGAAGTACATTAATGAATTACTGACAAATATTTATGCATTGTTGGCTTCTGACCTGCAGCCTGGCTTGGGCATGTGCTGGGTTTCCATGTGTAACAACAGTGTAATTATCAGACAGAGAGCAGAGCATGCTAATAGTCCTCATGGGTACTTCCAGTAATAAATATAATTGAGTTCACTGAATAACAGTCATAAATGGGCATTGATTTCTGAAAAGAGAAAGAAATAGCAAAATGATTTCCAATTAATATTTATTTTATTGGTGCAGGAGTTCAGGAGGAATCTTATAAATTTACCACTATGCTTTGAAGCAATCTACTGGGGGAAATTGTAATTTTAAAAATTGCACTATGAGTTAAATTTATACCAACTCAAAATACCAAACTGTTTTAACAAGCTCAGTGCTGTATAAATGAATAGATTAAAGCTGTGTTTGTGTCAGAACATGAAGGTGCTACCACTGTGGAGTTCTACTCCAGCAGCTTTCACACATCACATGGCAGCTGGGAAAGATGCATTGCTATTAAATCAGCAAGGCTATCAAAGAAAGGGCCTCTGAGGTGTCTGATCTGTTTCATCTGATAATTAAATGGTAATTATGCAGTCAGCCATTCTAGTGTAAAAGTTTGTTTAAGGCAATGTTGGAAATTAAGATCTTATGTAGAGCTAGAGACTTTTTTGGGGGGTAAACTGTACTTTTTTCATCCCTAAAATTTGGTGTATCAATACAAAGTGTTCATGGATCTAGAATAAGAAAGACCACTGAAAGAAATATCAACAAAAATGCTAGAAAATTTAATTTAATAATTCCATCCTTTAAAGCATCTTGTTGCTTTAAATGCGAAATGATTTTTTAGCTAAATCAAAACCCTACTGTGGAGTTCCATAACAAGAGAAATATGTGAAACAACTTTACTGCATAAATATTGGAACTAGGAGATCTAGTGTGCAAGGACTGAAAGCTCTCCTTGCTGAAAAATATTTTATAACCTTGATACTAACTTTATGCTGTGTAAAAATCTATATGTTCAATAATATACCCTATTTCCCCTCTTGCAATATGAGAATGTTTCCCTCTGTAGTGAATTCTGTCTCCCAGATGCAGTATTTTAATTGAATAATTTTGTTAGCCCAAGTTTTCCATATTTTTTTCTAATACTGACTTTTTATCATCAACATCTATATATATGTATGTAGTCATTGAAGATGACATTGGAATGGCTGCACTGTGAGCTTCACTATTGACTTCATAGCATGAGTTTTTCTGGTTCTGATTTTGCAAGTTGAAAACATTTGGAGGAACTCGAAAATCTCACTTATATTTTTGGTAGCTAATATTTTACCTAAGGGGAACAGC
Source organism: Hypocryptadius cinnamomeus (assembly GCA_013400635.1). NCBI lineage: Eukaryota > Metazoa > Chordata > Aves > Passeriformes > Zosteropidae > Hypocryptadius > Hypocryptadius cinnamomeus. The sequence goes on along the minus strand of VYZP01037068.1, from coordinate 21,666 downwards.
TCTTTCCAACTTATGCAGTGATTATTTCTAATCCTGGAATAGTGCCTTCTTATGCCTTAGCATTTGGAAGTACAAGTGATACTTGATATAAATTATTCAGTGTTCTTGAAATATCATTTATAACATAATACAGTATAGTCTTACTGGTGGTTGCAAGATACACTTAGCCTATGGGCTTATTTTGTGCAGACCTGGGCTAAAAGGACTGAAGAGAGCAATGAAACAGCAAATGGGATGGGAAGAGGTGCTTCCTTGGAGCAGTTCTTTGGTTTCCTGCTTATTTTATCCTTTGAACATTCACTGTTCACTCTTCTTGGCCCCTCCCTGGGCTGGGTGGCTGAGTGTGAGCTGAGCACCTTACCTTGCAAAGGAGAAGGTTCAAAGCTTCACTGGGAGAAAGAAACGTTCTTAGTGGATTTGTTGAGTTGGTCACATGCATTATTTAGATTTGCAATCAAATGCATGTCAGCTCTTTACATGTATTTGCTTCTGAAGGTCTCACAGTACATGCACAGGAGGAGGTGTTTGGCTCATTTTCTGTGTCTCCAAGGAATCCTGCAGTAGTTCGATTTCAAGGGTCTGCAGGGACATTACTGGTTCTCCAGACAAGTCTTCAGCAAATCCCAGAAGTTAGTGACAGTATCTAAAGCTCTTGCCTTTTACAGAATAATGTTCTGCTTTGAAGAAAGGAACCTCTGTAAGTTATTGATCAGTGTTTGTGCTGTTTCTGAAGTAGTTATGAATTAAAACTTAAGCAGTGGACTTTGATGTCTGATATAATCAATCTGGCATGAGGAACCTGAGTAAACCTTTCAGCATTTTCTCTTCTAATGCATTTACAAGCTTAAAAATCTGATGGAGTTGCATAGGCAGCCCTTAGACTTTTGGGATACAATTTAAGGATCTCAACCATCAGAGATCTTTTGATAGCTGGGCTTGATATATTTTCCTGATGGGATAGTACTGGGTAGTGCATGTATATTGAATTGCCCTATTATCATTAGTGGACTCTGCAGAGAAAGACAAAGTCCACAAATACAAATCATAAATATGTCAATAGAATCATTTAAGTGAGGCTCATTTAACCTTGTTTACTAGAGAAGAATCACTCACTTATAAAGGGCTGTGGGGTATTTCATTTATGGTTTGGTACTTTGTTTTTCTTGGAAGAGACTGCTCTTTGGAAGCATAAACACATTTTCTGCCATAAAAAAATGTTTAAAGCTAATAATTGGACATCATCCTTTGCTAACTCTCAAGTGACAGAATATAGGAGACAGGGCTTTGCTGGTGTCTTCTTGAACAGGATGCAGCATGGTTAACTGGTCTTAGGACACCACACAAACAGAATCCTAGAGGATTTTCTGTCCCTCGCTTCCCTCACCATCCCTGTCTCAATTTTTTGTGGTAATCGTGGGTGCCCTGGCTTAGCCCAAGTTCACTGTAGGACTTGGTAACACACCCCATCTACTGATGTCTCCTGCAAGCAGAGAGTAGAGATGTCTCTCCCTAGAGAGAAGAAGATGGGTTTTGTAGACCCACTGCCTTTCCTCCCTCCTGCTAAGCATTTTCTTCTGGACCAGGGTGAGTCCCTGGGAACCATGTAGGTGTTCACCTCATTTGCTCAGATTCGTCAGGGCTATGACACAAAATGGCATTTTGCTGTCTGTGGCTTAGCAGAAGCTTCCCTTTGGCTTTTTATTTAGCTGTTTACGCTAATGGTGTTGTAAGTGGTATTTTTAATTTGGCATACCTGGACAATCAATATCATTAAAATGCATTTTACAGAGAAGCTATTGAGTGATTTATTCAGAAGATGCAGAGCATGGACAGGAGATAATTGTGATCCCTGCCTATATAAAACTCACATTCTAAGCACCAAGTCTAATGACAATAAAAAAATCCCTGAATTTGCAGTTGTAGCTATTAATCTTTCTTAATGAATGTAGGGGGTTTTATACCTTAGTTATGCAAAAACTGTTTTCAGATGGGAAGATTCTGAATTATTCATGTTCCAGTCATGCATCAACACATATGTGTCCCTTGAGAAACCAGTGCTGTGTATTCTGCTGTTTGTTGTTTTTGGGTTGGTTTTGTCAATATTTTGTGGGGAGACTGGCAATTAGTAAACCAGTGTAACAGAAAACTGCTCTCATAATGGCAGACATGGAAAAGATAAGTAATTTGACCCACTGGAGAGGATTATGTTTAAAATGTATTTGGATTTTATTTTTTTCTACTTATTTTTTATCTGCCTGCTAATTTCATTCTTGTTATCTTTTAAATAAAATCAGCAGTAATAGGATTACAGATCCATTGAAATCCATCTCTGCAGACAGTGCATGATGGCTGTTGCTATGCAAAAGTGATGTTGTCTCATACTGAGAAGATTCCAAAGATTCTTGGGGGTACATTGTACTTAAAAAGCACTTTTCCCAATGATGACTCCTTCAAAGGTTAGCTTTTTATTTATTAGACTATGGGATCTCCTCCAAACATTGCAAAGTACTCTATAAATAGGGCACAGAAATACAAACACCTTTAAATAGTTTGCATGCATAATGATTCCTAGCAATCCAATGATAACCTGGATTTCTGTATTTGGAGAGCACAGCTGTTCTGACTGGAAATGCTGTCTGCCCTGGAGCTCTGCCTCTATTTTGTGGCCCACCAAGGAATTGTTATTTGGGGACATACAAAATTATTTAGGGTAATTAGTTAGGCAATAGTGACTTCTGGGTTTCTTCCAGCAGTGACACATCATCTGAATGCTGGTTTCAGGGACAAACTGCCCTGGTAACATGGATTAAATCAAACAGGGATCAAAGTGGTTCGCTGATTTATTGATGGCAAGTAATTAGCTGGCAATCAGTAAATTGTACATTAAGGATCAACGCCAGCAGTGCAATGGATGAGCCACAACATGAGGCACTTGAAAAATGTCTATTTGCAACATCAGACTCCCTTGTACAACTAACCCTAAGCTCCCCAAGGTTATACGTGCACCCCCATCCCTTCATTACAGAAATAAAGTTTGGAGCCTCCCCTGGCCATGTGCTGGATGTGTTGCCCCCGCTCCAGTGGTGACAGATGGAGTGTTCTGTGTGTCCTCCAAGGCACATCCCTGGCACTCCCTGAGGTCCCTGTGTGCTCTGGGTCCTTCCTACCTGTGTTGTTCCTGGTGGTGTCCCACGTCTAGGAGTGATGGCTCCACATGGAGCCTGGCAAGGAGGCTGCCCAGCAGCTCCTGGGCAGAGCTGCAGTGCTGCTGGGGGGACTCCAGGTAGTGCCAGGCACCCTTGGATTGCAGCTGCTCCCATGCTGTTTCTTGCTGTTGTTACAAATGCTTGTGCTTCTTTCTTTCAAAAGTTTCTTCATTCTTCCCCTCATTTCATCCTCTTTAGCAAAGCCAGTTTTGGGCACACACTTTGTTTCTGCCTTCTCACCATTCCTGTAGGGATTACTTGAATCCTGACATTTTGTTCTCATAGACAGGGAATGCTGAATGTTCACCCCCTTTCAAGTAAGCTTTTCAAAGACAGATGGATGTTTCTTATTCTCTCTGTTGTGAATTCATCAAGGCAGGCCAAAACTTGCAGAGCTGATTGGGCCCTGCAGGGATTGTTATGTTTTGCATTTTGTATCATTCTCTCTGAAGTCACGGAATCAGGCAGTGGCAAAGCTGGAAAAGGTACCCCAGAGATCAGACTGCCAACTCCTGGCCTAAGTGCTGGAGATGTCTTTCCCTTCTTGCCCTGGAATTCCTACCTACTCCAGCCTGCTCAAGTTTTTCTGAAGTTCAAAATAAGTATTTAAGTTATGATGATAATTGATATTATATCTGTTTCTTATTTGCACTAAAGTCTCCAAGCAGTTTCTTTCCTTTCAGAAATAGCTTGAAGTTTAATAGGTTTCCTGTGGATATCCATATGATGAGGGACTTGCAAAAATCTGGTTGTAGGAAGAGGATTGTTCCTGGGATTTGATTCTTTATGTTGAGGAGTAAGAATTACAGCCTTCAGCATTTCTGGAAACCTTGGAAGGTGTAAGTGTTGGCTTAGCTAAAGAGCTGAGTAATTCACTCAGAAAACAGTGAACAGTCTGCAGAGTGGGTTTTTTTTTTTTCCCTCTGAGCTCTGCCAATGTATGTTATGGAAAAATGGCTAAATGAGGAAACTCATGAAAACATTTCCTCAATTCACACCTCCCACTCAACTGACAGTTCAAAAACTGAGTCAGAAGGGCTAAGAATTGCTCAAAAGTACTGTTGGAATTTGGCAAGGACTTTGGAGCTAGGATTTTATCTCTAATTTGTAGTAAGATAGCTACTGCTGTCATCATCTGCCATAAGTTTTGACCAGTGAAAGTCCTTCACTGAAGATTAATGGTTCACTGAAGATTAATGGTTATTTTTTTCTAGTTCCCTTATTCACATTTTCGATATTGGGAATCTTTTGAGGCTCTGTTTTGGCAGGAGAATAGCAAACTGCTGTTGTGTTAAATTAATCTTCCTCTACTTGCTACATATTTTTTCTATTAGATTGTGTTTTAACTGCACTGTCCATGGCTGCAGTCATCTAAAGAATTGAAATACTGCTGGATTGCCCATGTAATGGTAAAACAAAGTGTCACCAGGTGAGCACCAGGAGGCAGTTTTACTTCAGTGTTCAGGTGTTTGTAGGCTGATGTGTGCCCAACACACCATTCCATGGGACAGGACAGCCACTGGGGGGTTAGGAGGGTCAGGTCCTGCTTCACCAACCTGATCTTCTTCTCTAACAGGACAGCACACTTAGTGGATGAGGGAATGGCTGGGGATGTCTGTTCCTGGACTTTGGTAATGACACCATGTCCCACAGCATTCTTCCTGGGGAAATTGGCTGCTCCTGGCAGTGATGGTTGCACTGTTCTTGGGTAAAAGCCTGGCTGGACATCCAGTGGAGTGGTGGTGACTGGAGTTACATCCAGCTGGAGCTGTCACCAGTGGTGCTTCCCAGGGCCCAACACTGGCCCAGCCCTGTTTAACATCTTTACTGATGATCTGGACAAGAGGATCGAGGGCACTCTCAGCAGGCTCATGGACATCATCAAACTGGGCAGGAGTGTGGATCTGCTGGAGGGCAGGAAGGCTCTGCACGGGGATCTGGACAGGCTGGATCAAAGGGCTGAGGCCAGCTGTGTGAGGTTCATATGGTGATCATGAGAAGCAGATATAGTGGAGAGAAGAAAGGGCACCTTATTCATACAGCTTTTTGGCTTCTTCATTGATAAATCCAAGGTTTTCTGGATTATATTCTTAGAATATCAGACTGGGTGGAAGGGGGAAGCTTGTAAAAAATGGTAGTTTCAGAATAAGCAGCAATATTATATATATTACTTATTTACATTTCTTTATCTGAATTTTTAAAATTTAGTTACCGTTCTACACAAATGGAACTGCCTCAGTGCATGTGCTAGAGCTTGAATTGAAACTGTTTCGTGGTTGAAATCTGAATTTATTTTCAGCCCAGTTGTGTTAGCCATCTCCAGGATGATTTTAGACTGCAAGTTGCTAAATCATATAGAGGTCTGTGTGTGACTCTCCAATAGGAGTAGAAAAAAAGTAAGTTTTTTTCTAGGGACTTGGTGTGTGCAGAAGTATTTTCAGCAAAACTGATACTACACTGTACCAGAGCAGGATGAGTTTTCTACTTGTGTAGAAATTTTACTCTGGTCTTTTGTGACTGATTTTTCCTTTAAAGTATAAAATAGAATCTGATCTGTTTGACCATACATGGTTGTTCTTCTTGTTTAGTTGAACAGAACTGGCATAATATAAGTGTGGAATTTTAATTTTAAACTCACTATAACTTAGCTTTGATTTGAGCAACCTCTTACTCTGTATTACACTTTTATGTCTTGTTTTTGGGAAGGGAATGACCACAAAAATACAGTGGCTCTAAACCCACTGAACATCCAGTATTTATGTGGAAATTTCAATGAGTCTTTCAAGAAAAATCCTACCTCTAAGGTGAGTATTTAATATACTTTAGAAAGTTATGTGTTGTAGGAGGCTATAGTGGCATGACTGGTGTTACTAAGTGCATCTGTTTTGCTCACAAACAGATATAAATACAAATTATTTTTGTTGTTGGCATTAATATGTATGTTTCAGGGTCTGCATATGTAATAGGAATTGTGCTGGAAAACGAAGTCTGTTCCAGGCTGCTTATCATACATATGAAGCTTTGTACCCGTTGTTTTATTCCAGTTATTTTAAAAATAGAAATCAAACAGATTTCTTTTTTCCCTAATATGCATATTGGATCTGATACAAGGACTTTTAGACTGCAGACAACTAAAGAACACCTTTTATTTCATTATTTTAACTTGAAAACTTAAGTGCCTTACTTCTTTATAGAAGCAATCCCTCAAGGTTTTATAGGCAGTGCTGTGAGGTGAACATTTAATCCAGATGTTTCTAAAGTGCTCTAAGAAAGCCATCAGCTCTTGTTGAGCAGTATGTACATGTTTTTCTTTTCTTTCTGTCAAACCAAAAAGTCTTCTAGTTATCTCAGGATGAGAATGCTATGTACAAGGGCTACAGGAAAATAACATGCATTTTCTTGAGACTCAATCTATACTACCTCGAAATATCAGCACATTACAGCAGAAATATAACATAGGAGGGGTTTATGGATCTAGTATAGGTAAGGATTTTACCTTTCCTTTGAATCATCAAAAGAGGTAGATGATTTTTTTTTTTTCATGTATAGGCATGCACACAACATTTTTTGGTTTGTTTTTGTCCAGATTTCCAATCTATACCCAAGGCACCCAAATTCTCCAACTGCATAAACCAATGCTTGACTTTCCCTGAATGTCTCTCTTGACTTCAGTGACCCAGGTTCAAATCCAGTAAGTACTTGGAGGCTCATGAACTTGGATGATGTCTTTGTGTATTGGTTTTGCTTTGCCAATTTCAGATTTAGGATTAGGTGAGACAGGATTTAGGTGAGATAGGATTAGGAGGAAGGTTTTTGTGGCTTTGGAGCTGCTGGCAGGACGTTTCCACGCTGCTGAGACTTTGAACACACTTGGCTGTGTCTGCTGCTGTCCAATGTACTGCAAATGCTTGACTCAGCAGCAAGCAGGGCTGTGCTCTGCAGCTGCCAGCATTGATCCATCCTTTCTCTGGATAGCTGCCTGAGGTATCATTTTGCTGGTCTCAGTTGCATCAAGTCGTGTTGCCCGCACACATTGCTGCTGAGATTTTGGGTGTGGGAGATCCTGGAACAGACCTGGCATTTCTATGCCTTGGAAATAATGGAGGAGGGAATGGCAGCCACCAGCTGGAACAGCCAGGAGCAGCAGCCAGAGCTCTGTGCCATGTTTTGGTTAGCTGGGAGTAGGTGAAGGAAGAAAACTCTGCTGCTGCTAGGATAAGTCTGACAGCTCCTTCTTCCTGTTTCATCCTTTCTGGCTACAGATGTCGGATTTGTCAAGAAAGTTGCAGTTTGGGAAAGATTCACTGGTTATAGATGCAATCTCTGGGTGGACATGGGGAAACTCAAACCCCAGAACTAGGCAGCTCTTATGTCAGCTGGGCACATGAGTAACCAGCATCTGCAGTTTAACTGTGTGAGGGAAAGAAAGGAAGTGAAAGAAAGTCTGTAAGAATGAGTAGTTATCAGTGCAAGGAAAAAGAAGGTTTATCCAAGCACATGCTGGCTGATAGTGCTTGTTTGTTACCACATGTCCAGCTCTAATGGAGGCAGTAGTTCAACATTTCTTGTTCAGCACATTTGGCCAATAGATTGAGTCATTTTGATACCTTTATTTAAGTGGTATTACAAAAAGCATGTAAGCAGCAAGAGTGTGTAGAAAACTCATGCCCTCCAAATCCTGGAAATACTGATAAAGTTGTAATCTTGCCCAAATACATCAGAATCCTCAAATTTTAATTCATCTGCCACAGAGTTTTGATCATATGCAGAAGTTAGCATGCACTTCTTAGTGGCAGTAACCATGTTGTGTGAAAAGGGATTGTCAAAATACATATTATGTACCAGGGCATGAGTTGTTCTGGCAGAATGAATCTGGTTAGCATCATATGAATATATCCTTAGTGTAGCCCATGTAAATACTCTTTTAGGTCTGGCAGAAAGGGCTGCATGCTTCAAAAGCACCATCATGTAGCATCATAAGACTGCCACAAACAGCGTTTCATTAGTAAGAAAGTGGCAAATACTTCTTGCTTGAATTTCATGTCAGGATGAAACATTACAGGTAAACCTGACAGATTAGTAAGTTTCTAGTAGGGAGGTTTATGAGGGAAAATTCCCAAGTGTTTCTGTTCAGGAAGAGACTGCATAGAAAATTGGCTTCAATTAAGAATTGTTTCTTCATCATTACAAAGGCAAAAATCCCTCCTGTGTCTGCCCTTAGCTCTGCCAGCAGAATGAAAAAAAATTCTCACAGCTAATAAATGACACATAGCTATTAGACATGACATTTATTTTTGTGTCTGTTTATACATCTGTCAAGGATTTGCTTAAACACACTTTTTTAGTGAAATAATGTTATTTTAAAGTCCTGTCTAGTTGAGTTTGAATTCTGGTAGACCTTAGGTATCTGTTACCCCGAGCAATTAACACAAGTAGGTTGTTACACCTGGAGTGTCATGGTTGAAGGATTCCAGAGCATCTGTGGGCTAGTCCCATATTACTCTCCACGTAACATTCCAGTTTTTTTAGAGAAATCTAGCTATTTCTTTTTTTTTCCTTCCTTTTCTATGTATTTTTCATATGTTGAAAACCCACTGAGCAATAATTATCAAATAATCCTCTGAAAGATTATCTAATTAATGGGAAATTGGAGTCCTGCAGCTTGGCTCTAGAGTTGAAAGGAACCTATGTGTCTGTGTGCACAATGGCCCTGTGTTCTTTCCTTAAAGGATTTCAGGGATGTAAAGTGATAGGTTGGGAAGGCTCTAAATCTTTTCAGAATTAATCTATAGTCTACTAAAATAATGAGA
>VYZP01037067.1:0-32531 GCA_013400635.1 Hypocryptadius cinnamomeus | reverse complement strand
GAGTAATATTAATTTAAAGTTTAAAATTTCACCCATGCGGCGTCAAATAACTATTGAGGTGTTGTCATGATTTTCTTTCTGCTGTGAGAAACAATATGTGTCATTGAAATGATCTGTGCTCCTCTTTTTTTTAGAGAAGTTTGGGAAGAAAGGCTCCTACTCAAGGGACAAATGAAATAACAAAATGTCCTGTATCCACAGTCAGGAAACAATAGCCCTTCTGTAATTAGCTCAGACATTTCAAGAAGAATCTTCTGACTGTCATGTTTAAAGCACAGACAGTTTTTTTCTGTGATTTGTAGAGTAAGAAAGTACTTCCTAGCCTATGAACACTACATTAAAGTACAGGAGATAACCATTAGGAATTGCTTAAGAAATAAAAATATAGCCTATGCATTTGAAAGCTTATGTCAAAGAAATCTCCCTTGCTCCAGACACAATTAATCTGTCTTTCAAATACTACATAGAGTATTGCCATTGAACTCATGAATGAAAACTGTTATTCTAATAGATATGGGATTGGTAACTTTTCCTAAACCTTAGGCTTTTTGAATGGTGTTTATAATTTTGTTCATCACACCTGCCTAGTTTTCACCCCAAAATACATGGTGGTACACCTGTTGGTTAATGGGTCATCTCAAAAATGAAAACCTTTAGAGATACTATGAAGAAAGTTAAGAAACTTTACTTCATTTTCTATAGTCTTCCTCAGTTAAGCTATGAAAGGAAATATTTTCTTCCGGTATTACAGTTTGCACTGATGATGACTTTATCTAGTCATGACCTTGCAAAGAAATGTATATTTCCTTTTGATTATGATGACAGATTCTTGTAGATCCATCTTCTTTTTTTAATTAAAGCAAATGCAGACTTCAGCTTCTGACTCAGAACAGTTGTGGCCATGATAATGCTTGTCCTGTAACAGCTCTTTATAAAGTAATTGAATTTATGATGGAGAACTGTTAGACTTTTTTGAAAGTCCTTGACAAAGAGATTATATTTTAAACCCTCTTTATGAAAGTTCTGCTTCATATTTGTGCTTTTACATGCCTTTCAGAAAAGCATTCAGTGAGTCAGTCAAAACTCTAGAAATAAGCAGCAGATGCAGCCATTGTTGGTGCAAGTGGAGAATGGGCATTAGCAGAGTTATAGCAAAACTCTGTGAACATTTTTTTCTTTAACTGTGCTTGCTGTAAGATTTGCATGAGGAAGGTTATCTGGGAGATCACCCAACATGACCAGTAAGTCACAGGTTTGGTTAGAGTGATGGGTGAGACAAAGCTACTGGCACAAGAATATTGACGGAATAAACTTCATGTGGGTCATACAGGGACACTTACTGCCCACATCATTGGGCAGTAGCCATAGCATGTAGAGGATTATCTGAGCTGGGGAAATCCTCTAGGACAGGAGCCAGAAAAGCCCAGATTCTCCTTCTCCTCAGGCAGGAAAGCAGGGCAGCCTGAGCAGATATCTGTGAGACTCTGCACTTCTCCTCCCCTGGAGTGCTTTCCTTCCTTGGACAGTGAGCTCACTGCATTCAGGGCAGTGTTTGATAGAGGTGTCTGTCATTGCTTGCAGTGACATGGGACTGAGTGTGTATGCATTTGTTCCTAGATTGTGCTGGAGTTCTGCTAAGCTGTAAGGAGACTTTTGCAATGGAGTCAGGGATAAAATGAGAAGGTATAAAGCATGCTAGGTTTATAACAAAGAAATGTGCAATTTACTGACCCAACAGGGAATGATTAGGGTTAAGAGTTAAATTCCACTGCTCCTTGGAAGGAGAGTAGCAAGGTGTGCTGTCATTGTCAACACAATGACAAGACTAACTAGGGAGGGAAGTGGGAGAAGGAAGGATGCCAGGATAATTTTTAAACCTGATCTAAAGACCTGGTCTAAATCCACCAATAATGATTTTTAGGGATTTATAGGATTAGCATTTAACACCTATGTTCATTTTAAAAAGCTTTAATTTTTTTTTCCTTCTTTTTCTGAGAAGTTAGTTTTATTAGTGCATTCATTAGTATATTAAATTGATCCAAGTTGTCCAGTCCCACAGTACTATATTTAGTACATTAAGAGTATTACTTTTGATATTTTATTTTACTTATATGCAAGCCAGAGTAGACCTCAGGATGCTGTTATCATTCTGTAATATTTCAAACTACTATGCTTGGATTTTAGTCTATATATACATGATCAATTATTTCCCTTTGACAGTGTTGTTATTACATACATATTCCAGTATTCATGTGTGCTAAATTTGTTATTGATCTTTAGAGTAGCATAAACAGTATGCATTTATTTACATGTATATACATGCATGAGGAGGTAGTTCATTTACTTGCTATTGATTTGTTTTCTTTTTGATTCTGGCAGGCTGTTCAGCATTACATTTTGTAACTTATGCAATAATGTTCTGATGGAAGTTGTAAAAGCAGAACATTAGTAAGCTTATTTTTGCTGTCTTAGTAAATCTGTTCAGAAGGTAGATTATATAAATGGTAGTCTCTGCACCTGTCTTTTTACAGAGGATTATAAAATAAAAAGTTTTCTGAAGATAAAAGCATAAAAGTGCTGAGCTTACCTCAGCATTCTTGACATCGACATAAAGCCTGAGTGATAGATCAGGATTCAAAGCGAGGAGGTATCAATCTGCTGAGTTTAATCAGTGAGGAGTCCCAATGGTACTATTTTAATTTTTAAAAATGCTAGTTTGCTGTTATACCAATGTGTATGGCTCTTCTTTTCTACCTGGAGTAACCAGCCAAACCAAGAAAAATTCTCTGAAGTTCAAAGCCAAACTGCTCAAATTAGCCATTTGTATATGCTAACCCTGAGTGGTTTGAGTCATAGAGGCTACTAAACTATGAGGAGAATCAAAATTAAGTATGTGTTTATGCTGCCTCATAGCCCATATGTATGCCTGTATTTAGTGCTGAACCTGTATTTAGGTGTTTTTTCACTCATAAGCAAAGTTCTGCATGAGTGAAATAGAACTTCTCTGCCCTATTCCTCCTGATAGCCCATCTGGTGGCAGGAGGGACAAACCTGTGCTGTGCACAAGGGTTGTGTTTACAGTTTGCCATTTCATATTACAGCACCACACAAAAGCAGACAGAAGGGTTAATTCTGAATAATTTTCTTGTATCAGTTGACCTTTTAAAATTCTTTTTTTTTGTTATTATTTTTATTCATATATTCCAGTGAAGATGAACTTTGAATGAAACTCAAAAATTTGTAAGATCTCTTGCATAGTTTTGAGAGGGTATTGACAGAAATAGCAGTCTGATTCATAACACAGAAAAAACACAGATTAGTTTTCAAAGAGAGCTAGAAATTATGTACAAAATGAACCACTATGTACAACTATCAAAATGCAATAGATTACTTGTGAAGTAAGAGTCTGTATGTTGAGAAATTCATTTAGGACATGGGTGATTGTGCCAGGATTTATAGAGCAGCATGTGTAATGGCTGTGATTCCTCCTGCAGTGATTGTCTACATTACTTTTAAGTTGCAAGGTCTATTTTGTGCTTACCTGAATATCCACTGCCAGTAAAATTTGCATTTTCTGAAATGCGGTGGTACTTTTTCACTCTTCCCAATATAGGTTTCCAATATAGGTTTTTTTTTAAAAAAAGGAATACTGTTCCTCTTATTTTTATGTCAATTTTACAGCAATATTTCAATTAGAAATGGAAGCACCTCTCTGAAATTCTGGATTTAAACTCTGAAAACAGCACTTTTGTTTCTGAAATAATTATTCCAATGTCCAATATTTGTTTTTACTTGAATTAATTATTTCAAACCAGAAGGTAAATAAAAGTGAATAGTCAGAAATCCAGGTAAATATGTGCACTTCAGTGTTGATATAAGAGGATATACACTCAAGGAATATGGTATAAATTTGGTAGATGAGAAATGTAAGTAATCATATGACATTTAGGTGTGATTATTTAATTTTAAAGCATTTACAGTGCAATTTGTAACAATTGCATTAAATTAAATCAAATCACATTTGAAATTCATTTTTAAATTATAAAGTACTGTGAAGAAAAGCACATGAAACTAGCATTTTTGCTTCATTTTCATTCCTGTTGCAAAAAAAGGGAAAAAAGACTATAGAAAGTGACATATTACAATGAATTCTTTGTGTATTCAGAATAATAATATTGCTGCCTTTTGAAAAAGAAGTATTGTATAATTTAATAGCTGTTCTTCTGTAACTGAGTGCTACCTGAGGACAGTGCTTGGCAGATCTGTTGAGATGCTTGACAGTCACGCGTAGGGTTCCAGCTTTGCCCTCCCCTGCATGCAGAACATCAGTATTGGTGAGAGGCACAATTCCTCTCACTGCTGCTGATAGTTTTGGGAACTCGACCCGGATGCAAAGGCTGAAAGATGCATCCCTTCAAAACCCCATAGTCGTAGGAGCTAAGGACAAAACAGTGGCTTGCACTGAGCAAGACACCAGCATTGCAAGGCAGCATTCCTGTGAAGCAGGCAGAAGGGAGCCCTGGAGCACAGCTACTCCCTGACTTCTCTCAGGACTCAGATGGGCTTCTGTGCTCTCTCTGCTCTTGCTGTGTGCTCTTGTGCAGGATTTAGCACATTGCTTCTACCTGGATCCTCTGGTGTGCCTGCTTGTTCTTCACCACTCAGGCCCTCCCTTGGCTCCTGCAAGGCAACTCTGCCTTAATGATGGAGACAGTGGAGCCTGTCCCTAAGGCAAGGCAGAACTGCCTCTTACATCCCAGGAAACAAATTCTGTGCACCTTTAATACTTAGATTCTGTCTGTTTATACATCTTCATTGGTGCCTCAGAAAATTCTTCCTTGGAAAGTTCAAGTTTCGACTTCCTTTGGCCCTCCGTTATCCCTAGGCCCGGGCAGAGGACAGTGTGAGTTGTCACAGCTTTTGTGAATATGCACGTACTAAGCAGGGCTGTAGAAAAGCGTGGGACAATCATTCCCCGGAGTGCAGCGGTGCCAGGCAGTGTTGGGCTGACCCTCCCTTCCCACCTGTGTCAGCCCCTGCTGCGGGATCCACTTCAGCACAGCTCACTGCCACGGCAGTCAGCCGCGTCTCGATCCCTGCGTGAATTTCCCTGGGAGAGAGCTGCCAGCTGAGTGTATCGCATCTGACAGCTCCTGCGCTTCAGGCGTGCCCTGGATCCCTGCCCACCTCAGCCTGAGCTTTAGGGAGCCTGAGAAAACAAAAGCGGGCCCTCAGGCCAAACACGAAGCGCTCAATAGCAGATGTTTGCTCGGAACAGCAGCATCAGTGACATTTGCCCTCTTCAACAAGTTCTTCTCTGAGCTTAGATGCTTTATTCATCTATCCTCTGACAATTACCCCTCTGTTATGCAGGTTTCACCTCAGTTTACTTGAAAAATAAACCCAAATAACATATTCATTCCTACTAATGAGTAATGACTTGTAATATACCTTCGCTATTCATGCTTTATTACTTAACTGCAGCACATTTGCTAAGCTGTAGCAGGAGTGTTTTGTTGTTATTTTTGGGTGGTTTTTTCTCCTTTCTTACTGCCTCCTTTCACTGTAAGAAGATTGAGGCTAACAAGCAAGTTATTACCAGTGTCCAGAATAACAAATGATGCATCTTAAAAGCCCATAGGTGGGCAAAGTAGCTTGTGCTTCCAGGATGAAAAATGAAAGGCTGACTGACCCACCTGACACACCCTGCAAACAGCTCGTGACTGCTGCTATGGGAAGCAGAAAACTTTCTGTCTTTACATCCTGACCATCGTAAGTGGAAGAACCCAGTAACTCTTTTTCCCTCTTTTCCTGCAGCCCTCTTTCTGTCCTTCCATTTAAGATGAAGAGGACTTGCCCTGCTGATTTTCTTTCTCTTTGTAATCTGGACCAAAATGAGGGCTGATGAAGAGCCCATGACCACTTTTGACCATGTTTTGTCCTTACATCAAGTGGATGCTGGAATCATTTTGCTCATGAGGAAGGGTAACTTCAGGCTTTTTTTCTTGGATACTACTAAGTGATCCACTAATTTAGAATGTGTGTATTTTTATGACTTAAGTGATTTACCTTTGATTGATAATATCATCTCTTTGTTTTTTCTTCTACATCATACTCAACTACAGGGTTTTTTTCCTTTTACTTCTGAAATTATTTATATTTGAAGATTAGATTCCAAACCTAAACTGTTTTGCTCTCGTAACAGGTAAAAATATCTAATGAAGATGATGTTATGCTTAAAAGTCTTCTGATCTCTACACGTTACATTGTCATGTTGAGTATAGTGTAAGATTTCTGTAAGATCCTGTGTTGATCTGTATTGTAATACTTTCTGTAGATGATTACTGTAATGCTACAGTGCAGGCATTAGAATCTCAGCCTGCTGGGTTAGCCAGGTGTGCTGTCTGGAAGGTGTGTGTCATGGGATCCTGTAGGCATCTTGTGGAAGATAATAAGGATTAGCAAACTAAAGCAAACTGTTAGACTGTCGAATAGCATAGCTAGTGAGCACTTAGCGTGGACAACCATAGGAGAAAAAAACCTGTTTGAAGCATGTGTGTAAAATGTGTGCTGTTCTGACTTCCTGCATTAGTACCAGACTCTTCTCTTGTAAGAAAAAAAAAAAAAAAAAAAGTAGGGGTAGAGAAAAATGGTGAGGCCTGTGAAGACATGCAGCATTTGGACTGTTCTGACAGGGCTGTGTGACTGTGTTATTGTGGAATAGTGTTGGCAATTCCAAGTATATGTGTCTGGATAACTTTTTTAAATTTTCTGAAACAAAACAAGAATAATTAGTTCCATTGCTCTGATGATGTATTTTCTTTTACTAGCAATTCACTTGGTGTCACTTTGTTTTTTTCAGGGTATACCATTTTGAGAGTGAGAGGTGCATACAAAGTGTATATACAAAGAGATATGGAATATGGCCAAATTTCTGTAAATTTATACAGAATATGTGGGGAGAAATTCTGGCCATTTTGAGCTTAATAGAAGAGGCATTTTTGCTAAAAGGGCAGCAACATTTAATCACAGAATGCAAACTAAAAATTGGAAAAGGATATGCAGCTAACCAGATTGCTCAAATTTTATATAAATTGAGGCATATTTTATTTACATACCTTAGAGGATGATGTCAAGTGATAAACATGGCTAAATTGTTGCCACACTCATGAACAGTTTCATTTAAGACATGTGTGGTTTGTTACAACGTTTATATTTGCAGTTGGTCCGTCACCTTTCTGTTGAGCACTCACAAATGATGCTTTGAAAGACCAAGTAAAGACTGTAATGAACCACAGATTCATAAGGTATACTTTGTGTCCGTCCTTCCCCTGAACATAAATTTCCTGGTGGTGATGAGTTCTGAGCAGGGGCTGTGAGGACAGTGGGTATATACTTCTCTGAATCTATCTCCAATTACTTCCATGAAGGCTTGGTGATGACACAGCATGAGATGGTTCCTTCACTGCAGGGACATAGATACAAGTGTAATCATAATTGACAAAAGCTGCTTTCTTTGGAAGTTGAGAGTTGTCTGATTAAAATGAAACTCTGTTGTAAAGCAGAATTCATAATCTGTCTGGCCATCCTCTGAAAGGGAAGGTGTGACCTAGAGGTCACTTGCTACTCATATAGCTAAAAAATTTTAAACACATTTACTGATCTTTTTACATTCTGAAGACTTAGCAGATTAATGATGCTTGGTGGTGATTATAGTGAAGTTTTGGCATTGTAATAATTCTTCATGTTGTGGAACTCTGCGTTGCTAACTGATAAGAATTAAAAAACAATTATTAATTTTCAAGTAAAAAAAAAAAAAAATCATCTGCTCACTAGTGCTAAATGGTTGCAGCTTATTGATGCTGATGAGTGTTTTTTATCACTTAAAGGACTGTCCTGGGAAGCATAATAATTTTTCAGTAGTGGTTAAATAATTTGCAGACCCAGAAATTTCCATGGTGGGTCTGCTGTTCAGAATATTCCTGCTTATCCCATATATTACTTAATATCTTTGATTTGGTTGAGACGTGCACAAAAAAAAGAAAAAAAAAAAGAAAAAGAAAAAAAAGACAAATAGACTCTTTTAGCAGGCAAAACACAGTGCAGTTCCCTCAAGCTGACTGCTCAAGCTGGCTGTTCCTCACAACACCTTCAGTCATGGAATCTGTCAGTACTCAGACACAGTCTCTCACTAAAAGACTCCCATACCTTGCCATCTGTCATGTTCTGCCTGTTCCCATGGTAAAAATGTCTCCGCCAGTTTTGTCAGATTTGACAATCATTTCCATTGAGATTGGTGACGGAGCAAGCTTCAGAAATGTGTTCCTTTTCCCACTTTTTCCCTTGGATTGATCACATCTCACTTTAGGACTTACATATGTAGTCTTGATTGACTTTGATGGGTCTTCTAAAGGATGAAGACTGATGCACAGAAAAGGTTGTGCCTGAACTTTGTCAGTAGGTAACAAGGTAGAAAGGCTTTGCTTTAAACTTTCAGCAGAGTTACTCACCTTCAGTAGAAAACCATGCATATTAATTGGACACTGTTTGTATAAACTTTCAGAAATACGTAGCAATGATGTTGGAGATGGAGGCAGTGAGAGGGCAAGAAATAAAGAACTGTCTGCAAATATAATAAATAGCAGGGGTGTACAGTATATGGATAAAATGCACTTTCATGAGGAACAAAGAAATGACAACACTTCATATACATATTTCATCTTTAGCTATCCACCACAATGCATAAATACTAATCTGACAGCTCATACTTCTCTCTTCCCAATTAAATATGAATTTACAAATATTAATCCTGTATTTGTTCCAGTAGAATAGCAAAAGGAGATATGTTACCACAAATTAGCAACTTCAGCGACTTCTGAAATATTCTTAACAGTTCCTTTGTCACTGTGATGCTAATGTTATGTTCAGTCTTCATCCCATTTCTCAGATCATCAGTGTCTCCATTTGTGAGCTAAAATAGCTAAGTCTCTCAGCAAGCATCAGTGACACACAGATGATCTCCAGTTCCCTGTGTGCCGGCTGCAACACATCTTCAGTGAACACCATGGACAGAAGAGACTTAAATGTGCCAAAGATTATGGCAGAGCATCGGTGCGTAATCGGTGTGCTCATGACCCCAGTCCATCCCACTAGTAGTATTTACTGATGTCTCCATCATTCCTCTCAGGCAGACCTTTCAGGTGCCTTGAGCTTTTTTTTGTATGAGGATTCTTCACTGTAAAAATGTCTAGAATTAATAGTCAAATCCAAAGGGTGTGCGTTTAGATATAAATTCAGTGACTCCATGAATAGTGAAGAGCATCCTAGCACACCAGAGGACTGTTTAGCTGCCACAGCCCTTGCAGAATATCCAATTAAAAACAGTATAGTGCAGTCAAAGAAGAGCTGATAAAGCAGGGAAGCGTGCTTTGTACCTGTGGTAGTTACAGCATGTACGTAGTACAGCAGGTATGCTGCACATATCCAGACTGTCATGCGTGCATGACTTTAAATGCATGTAATAATTTATGCTAGCTGAGGAAATGGCTTTATGTGGTATCAAAAATAAATTTCTGGTGATTTGAAAATATGGGCCCAAGCCTTGATGACTGGATGCACTGTTAATGAGCTGAGAAATATCTGCAAATCTAAAGTGAATATATGAAGCCTGCAAGCTTTCCACAGTAGCTTTTGGGTTATATGTTTCCAGAAGTCTTGCTAAATACACTTAGAGACTGTGCCTGTGTGCCTGTACTTTTCATACAGGTGGGGTGGTCAATATCGTGTGTGACCTTACTGTACAGTTGCTTTTAGTAAATGCTTGTCAAAGAAGCCATCATGGAATCCATTTTCTAATATGAAGCCTTCTGTCAGAAAATTATTTTACATAAAGTTACTTTATTTTTTGTGACCCTGCATTTCTCCGAACTGAGAGAAGTGCATTGGATGTTCAGGGGCAGGAAAGGACTTCATGGTTTCACAAAAAGCCAGTAGCCATTAGAAATAATAATCCTTTTCCACCTAGAAAAAATGCTCTAGGTTTTCTCATGAGCATCTAGGAATTTAAATGTAACTTCAGAAGAAAGTCCTCTGTTCTGTTGGCTCCCTGTCTGGCATAGGAGCACAGCAAGCATTCTGTGAACTTCTGCTTCCAAGTGTGGATGTTCTAGAAAATTGAGACAATGCTGCGATGTGTGTCTTCCATGTGTTAAATCAGCAGATGTTCAGATCTTCTCATTAAAGGCTTCATACTAGTTTCCCTTAGCTTACACAGTTTACCACAAACCCCAACGCTTTTTATCAGGATTTGCTATCATAAATGTAACTGAAGGAAAACTGTAGCTAGTAGACCTGGTATTCAGCAGTTGCATTTTGATGTAACCTTGTAAAAAATCTGTGAAATCTTTGTGTTTCACACTAAGTGATGATTTTATGGTGGTAGTCACTGCAATATGTAGTTACATGTTTATGTAGTTTTACATCTTGTCAAGAATGCATTTCTACTAGCATCAGAAATTGTTCAGAGAAACTTGTCAGGCTCTTCATGCATCTAAAAGAATATTTAGAAATATTTGTATTCATCACTTTGTATAAATTCAATGCTCAATTTGTTTGTGTGATTAAATTTTTTTAAGACTTTGTGCTATCACAGAGCCAAGTGCTTAGTATATTTTTTTGACTGTAAAAGATATTTGCTCCTATTAGAAGGCAAGGAGAATAAATAGGAGACACCAGATTAATATACCACCATAACCTGAATTTATTAACAAATGTAAAAAACTGGAGAAAATGGGAGAATGAGCATTTTTTTACAGCAGAGACAGTACTATTTTCTCAATACCATTTGTGATGTTATATAGGGTGCTGTTCTTCTGTGGAAATCCTGTTGTTAATGCTTATTTTTGTCTGTGTGGAAATCCTGTTGTTAATGCTTATTTTTGTCTGTGTCACATTGCTATTACTGTGAAGTGACCTCGTTGCTATCTGGAACAACAGTCCAGTCTTGTCCCATGATAGGGACTGCTTAAGTAAAGAGAGACCTACTCCTTCCAGCAGTATCCACAGGCAATTACTCTAGAAAACCTGTGTCATGGGAGACTGTACAGAGTTGAGAAAAAATGTATAGCTGGTCCACTTAATTCCAGACTTTATGGACTGATGACAACTTTCTGGCAGTTGTAGGCACCCCTGTCTCATATCAATAAACCTGCTAAAGTAAATTCAGAAATGTAAGGGACAAAAATGATGTGCAGTGATATTTCTCTGTGCTTTTCAATGACTGTACCATTTGGTAGGCATCTCTCTGACTTGTGTTCTGTTACTTCTAGAAGAAAATCTTTTATTAAATTAGCATTTCATCTGCTTATCAGGTTACCTCAACAGCTGACTTCATCATACCTCCCACTAGAGCTCATTATGAGTCTTTAGTTAGTTTTTAAGTCATAGTCTACTGAGGGTTCTGTTTGGCTAATTCAATTTCCTTTTGAGAAATTAATGAAATTTACACTAAATTCTGTTCACTGTTTTTACTGTGGAAGCCGCTGAAAATCAAAGCTCTTTTTCTTAGTTAGTTTTATTTCAGAGCCTTATCTTTGAGTTATCCAAATTACTAACTATATGATCTTTGTGGTTTTCCACTATTGCAGACTACTAAGAATAATTTTATAGTTTAGAAGAGTATTTATTGGGTTCTTCTTTTTCATGGTATAATTCTTTCTATGTCCTGGAAACGCATCTAAAGAAGTGCTATGGGGTATTTTAGTGATGTAAGTGACAGTTTTGGCTTTATGTCTCATTATCTGAAAGACAGCATCTCCAGCAGCACAGGCATATCTCATCCTGCCAAGGCCCAATGTGGAACATAACGTGTGAAAGAGACTCCAAATGAGGGGAATGGATCTCTTTCTTTCTTAAAATGCTATGAATTTATTCCTTTAGGGTGAATGTATTTTATAACTCCAGTTTTCAAGACAATAAATAATTTTAGGCCACTGAAGTGACAGGACAGTACATCTGTGTGAAAAGTGAATCATCTGGGGAATAAAAATGAGCAAGATCACTCTGAATTAAGTGCATGAGCCCACAGCCTGAGTTATTGGTTTGATACTCAGATGTTAAAGTGCAAGAGCTTGCTTTGTGCTAGTGCCATGGCCAGAGCTGCTAGAAAATGTGATCTCACAGGTTGAAGCTGCTTGGATCTGGCCCTGAAGCAGAGATGATAAAAACTCTAGTTTCCTGTTTTCACTTTCTGGGCTGTCAGCAGTGTCTTCCAGAGCCAGAGATCTGGATGTTGAAGGATCTAAGTGACATCCTAGTGACAAGGACATGAGGACCTCTGCGGTCTGCACACACAGAGATCCTGCTGGCTGTGGGATCACCTGCCCCAGCTTGAATGGGCAAGGAGAGCCTGCACATACCTGGCAATTTTATCAGTGTCTGAAAGCTGGCCAGTAAAGTTGATATTCTGTTGTTATGGCTAATGGTGATAGGTAGACAGACAGACAGATACATAGATAGATATTTCATTGAATAAAGGGTATTTGATTGAATAGACACTAGAAGTTCACAGAGGTCGTTGTTTTGTGTTCACAGAGGTGGTGAGGGGTAGGGCTTTTAAATGTATAAATGAATTACAATTGATTCAAATTGGTAATACAGTTTATATTTAAACTTTCCAATTTGAACAGCTTATTGGAGTGTCACTTTTTACAATGACTCGAGTAATCATTCAAAAGAGTCGCGCTATGTCTTACAGTGTCTGGAGAGGTTACAAAGAGAGAGGAACTTCAGTTTATTGATTTTGGGTCCTAAAAACTTTCAGTAACTATTATCTGTAGTTAACAGATCCACAAGACTCATGCTGATTAATTTCGTTATCTGAAAGTCGTGCTTTTCATGCTGTATATGATATCTAATACTCCCTGAAGGCTCTATAGTTTATAGATTTTGCAAGAGAATGTGGAAAATGAATGCATTATTTTCTTGCCTTTTTGTGATGCTGTGATTCTGCTATTCATGGAATACTCTATTTTAATACACTTAATGCTTTTACTAGCATTTTTACATTTCAATGTAAAAGAAAAAAAAATGAGTCTTTTATCATTCATATTGAAAAAAGCGCTTAAGCTTTAATCCACCCAGAGTCAGTAACTGCTATTTGATCTTAAAGGGTGGTGCTCATAAACTGTAGAAAGGCAAGGGCTAAGACATTCTTTATGGTGTAAATGTTATAGTGCATCTCATATTTATTGAGGGGACCATAATTATGCAGAGCCATTACAGTGGATATTCATGGCACTGTATCAAGCAGTATCTCTGAATTTTTTATCAGCTCCGGGAGCCTGAATGAAGTACCTGTATCTTTTCATTGCATTCCACTTTTCCTTCTATTTAAATCAACTTCCTGTGAAAGACTGAGTTGTTGCATAAATATATACATGGCTGCAGGAAAGGAATTAAGGAAGACTGTAAGTGTGGAGACTGTATAAGGGCTCCTTGAGTTATTGTTAAAGTGAACCTGTAGCTTTTTTAGAATTTATTTTGTAGCATTTTCTGTACCATCTTCTGTTCATAAGTTTGACTCATATCTGAGCAATGTTCTAGTGCTGTGGGCACTTTTTAGCTCCTTATTAGGAAGGTACAAATTAATGATCACTGCTTATTCAAAATGCTTTTCCAGTGGTGCTTTTCCTACTGATTATTAGTATGAAGGGGTTACAAAGCTGATCACACAGAGCAAGTAGAGATTCCTTACAGGTGTAGGAATCACCAAGTTTTGTGATGCTGTTTATCATTCAGAAAAACAGAACTAATAACTGTAAATTACATTGTGATAATGACATTGATATTGGAGAACTTTTTACAAGGTCATGCAGTGAGAGGACAGGGGGTAATTGCTGTAAAACTGAATGGGGGTATATATTTAGATCACATGTTAGGAGGAAATTCTTTACTATGAAGGCAATGAGGCATTGAAACAGAGAAATTATGGTTACCCCATCCTTGGAAATGTTTAAGGCCAGATTGGGTGGGGCTTTGATCAACCTGTCTAATAGAAGGTATCTCAGCCCACAGGAGTGGGGCAGGAACTAGAAGATCTTTAAGATGCCTTCCAACCAAAACCTTTCTATGATTCCATGACATTTTTCTGGAAACCTTATTCTCATGTAGGGGCCTGGAGAACTGTGTCAAAGGAAGGCAAATGATGAAGCCAATGCATGCTTTTTAAGGCAGTTCCTTTACTGAAATAGCTGTTTACTGAAATACCCTAAACCCTCCAGGAACCTGGTCCAGCAAGGAAAGGTCACAAGTAAGAGCTCTGCCTCCTCCACCTGACCTTGCACCGGCAACTTTGCTCTAGTGTTTAATCTCAAGGAAAACCAAGACTACATTCTAAAAGTCAGTTTATCAAACCATGCATCTTATCTGCTTGCCTGATTCTATAGGAACTCTTTCTGATATACATTTTCTGCATAGAAAAAAAATAACATTAATTAAACCAAAATATATAACAAAGGTATATTAGTTAAAAATCCATCTTTACCCAGCACACAACTCTGTGTGCAAGCATTGAGATTTTCATATTTCAAAACAAAAAATGGAGACAAAATTGAGGAAACTTCCCTTGCTGATTAAGTATTCTATAATTGTCGAGGGAGGGAGGAAGGAAGGACGGACGGACCGAACTTAAATGTTTATTTCCTCCACTACTGGGGGAAAAAAGCAACCAAAGAATTTCAAAGAATTATAAATTTACCCTTCAAAATGCACTGTAATACTTTGTAGTTTGCAATGAAAAGGATTCCAAAGTATGCTGTAAAGTTACATATAACTCCTGAATTTATTCCTAATTATTGACATTATGTTTGGGAAGAGAGGGTGACTCAGAAATCACTACCTCACTGCTCCTGTCCACTGTTTGAGAAATGTCCAGCTGATTTGAATTAATTAAGTTCTCATAGTTCAAAAGATTAAGGCACACAAGACCAGGAAGACTGACTATTTACACCATACAGTGTAGAACCAGGCTTATTTTATGCAAGGAGTTAGATGAAGTATTTGTGAATGTTCATCTAGAAATGACTGTTCTCCAAAGAGACATCATTTGAGAACAGGGCTTTTCTCTCATCTCAGAGCATTGGTTAGGTTTTGGAAAAGCTAATCCAGCTACTGAATGTTGAACTGGAAAAAAAAAAAAAAAGAAGTGGTTATATCGCTGTGTATCTAAACTATCAGGTTTTCAATTACCTGTTTGATCACATTGTTCAATTTTTCTCTCGTTATATAAATTATAAATGTAAAGAGAGCGAACTCCTTTGCTTTAGCTGCAGGTGGTGTTTTGCTCCCGCTGGCCTGCTGTCAAAACCCTGGTGGGAATTGCAGGCTGGGTCTGTTACGACCATTCGCTTGTCTCAGAGGCGTTGTCGATGGCATAGCGAGGAACAAAGGATTTCTCTCCTGAGCCCCAGAGCGGCTGGAAAGAGCCAGCAGCGCCCCGGCCCGGGCGCGGTCCCGGTGCTCGGCGCTGCGGGCGCCTCCGCGCCTCGCACACGGGCACAGCGCCCTGGGAGCCCAGCGGCGGATTTGCCGCCGCAGGAGGAGGAGGCAGCCGCAGCTGGCTCCAGAACAAGGGAATGAGCTGGCTCCCGGCAGCACAGCGCTGCGGAGAGCGCCGCTTAATGAAGCGTGACAGGGACGGGAGGAACGAAATCAGAGCACTCGGCAGGCAGGCCTTTTAAAATGGAAATACAGGCAGCCCTCATCTCATCCCAGCGCCGGCACTCCTCAGCATCTGCCTGTGCCACTCGTTCTGCGCACATTGTCAGGGGGATAGCAAAACAAGCACAGCAGGCAAATAAATGCATGAATCTGAGCAAATATTCTCTTTCCTGCAGAACTGTAGACAAGAATGACTGACAGGAACTCACTGCTGCTGATGATCTTGGTTTTTTCTGACTACACTCTGTAGGTTATTTCTTGTCTTGCCCTGCATTTCAGATTACTTATATATATAGGTCTCTGGTAAACTGACCAGTCATATTGGTGTGTAAGAATATAATCTGAATGCACTGTGTTACCTCAGATTGCTGTCTGAAGGAAACTCAGGGATAAACTTTTTTGTGGTTTAATGATGGAAGTGTATTGGCTAAGATTTAATAGAATAGCTGTTAGATCAGATCTTGAATTGCTGCTTTAATAATTTTTCTGCTTAAACTGACTATACTGGGATCAAATGCAAAACCAACAATTTTGTTGTGGGTTGTTTTGTTTGGTTTTTTGTTGTTGTTGTTGTTGTGGTGGTTTTTTTTTTTTTTTTTTAACATTTCAAACTTGTATGTTCAAAAATAGATGAAGTCTATTAGGTCTTCATGGATCTGTTATTAAGAGAAGTGATGGCCTGACCACAGTCTGTTGCACAGACACTATTTTATCTGAAACAAGGCCTGATAAATTCCTCCTTTGTAAGTATAAAAATTACACCTATGATATTTAGAGAGGCAACTTGTTCTCAATCTGGAGGCCCAGTTGAGAGTGTCAGCATCCTACAAATCACACAGATTACCTCCATCTTAACAGAGATCTTTACTTCAGTAAGATTTGGTTCAGGCTCATTACCAGCCTAGTTCTTATTTAGAAATTGAAAATACTAAGAGTTGTCTACAATATAAGGTATATGAGAAAAAAATTGTTAATAATGCACATTAAGATTATTGCCCTAAGCGCTTCAATGTTGCATATTAGAAAGTACTTTTTGTCTCTGATTTCTTCTGTTTCTATGACTCCTCTTTTGCATGAGGACCTGTCCCTACTTACCTTAGGTTTCTTTATATTATCATTAGCTTTTCTTTATTTATCATTGATTCTTCCTCATTCACCACTTGTTTCTCTTCTCCTGTCCCTCATACTGTCTGTATTGAAGCAAATGAAAGTGCTTAGCATCCAGACCACAGGTCATGTGAGGAATGGCTCAGGTAACTGGGGTTGTTTAGCCTGGAGAAAAGGAATCTCAGAAGGGACCTTATCACTCTCACAACTGCCTGAAATGTTGTTTAGTGAGGTGGTTGTTGCTTTCTTTCCCCAGGTAACAAGTGATAGGGTAAGGGGAAATAGCCTTAACTTGGGCCAGAGGAGGTTTAGATTGGATATTAGAAACAATTTCTTCACTGAAACATTTTCAAAACACTGGAACAGGCTGCCCAGAGAAGTGGTTGAGTCACCATCTCTTGAGGTACTTAAATGGCACTTAGCAACATGGTTTGGTAGTTGGACTTGGTGGTCCTGGGTTAATGGCTGGACTTGTTGATCTTAAGGTTCTTTTCCAACCTAAATGATTCTGATTCTATGACATATATACTTGGACTTTTTGAGGCAAGATCCTACCTATAGTTATTGACATACAGATATTAATTGTGTTGCTGATGTTTTACAGATATTCTGTTTTAGTGTCTGGATATATGTGCTTTTGGTATCCTCTTGCAGTGAATAGAAGACCAGTGTCTCAATAAATTTGGACAGTCTTTGGACAATTATGCAAATGTATTTCTGTATTAAGCTAAGCTCATGAGCCTCAGTGCTAGGCTTATCCAGCTTGCAGTTAGAATATACTTCTCCAATTCTGTGATATGTCCTACTTCATTGCATGGAGTGTTTTAGTTAATGTGTAGAAATGACACTTGAGAATTAGATGGTAGTTCTAATAATTTGTGCAACACTTTTTTTCATCTTTGAATAGATCTCAGGTAAGAAAACTTGTTTTATTTAATTCTAATTAAAAGAAAAAAAAATCAAAATCTCTTCTCCCACTCCCAAGTCTTTTATTTCTCCCATAGAGCTTTTAATTGGGAGAAAAGAATGACTTTACTTTTTCTTTGTTTACAGAAAGCAGCAGTAAGATAATCATACTATTTCAGGCTGATATGACTGGGGATTAACTAGCCTTTTAAACTATTTTATAGTTGCACATTTAGTTTATGCAACAGTTTTTCTGCTTATATTTTGGAGGAAGAAAATGCGTAAATTACATTAAAGTAATTTTCATTTTGAAGAAATGTCTCTTCATTCGAGAAGCAAATGTCTCTCTCTTTGTGTGTAGAAGTTACATTCTTGTGAATGAAAATTAAACATCTTTCAAAAAATCATACTCTAAGGCATTCTCTACACAGCATGCATTAACCCTGACTGCAGCAACTTAATTGGAAAGAGGAAAGAACATTATAGCTGGTTTGTTAATAGTGATATTGATAAAGATGTAAGCTTCACTCTCTCGTTCTTCACAAGCTGTTCAAATTTCTAGTCTGAAGACTGTTTAATTTGGACAGGTTCTTTGTTAGATTTTTAATCACTCTCAGAGCATTTCTAAAAAAATCTTGTATATGATTTCATAATCTCTGAATCATTTCATTATGTTTTACGATGTCCTAGACCTTTCCTCTCCTGTGGTTTGATGTACAAAGGAAAGGCAGACTTCTACGATAAAGGCGATAAATACGGCACTTGCAGATTGATGAAACATTTGGCTATGGTATCACTTAGCTGAGAAGGGAATTTGGGAGGTTGCAGCTTTTGCACATTTAAAATACTTGAAGTTCAGTTATGATTTCTTGTTCTTTCCAGATCTTTTCAGTTGCTTTATCCATTTGTCTGTTTTATAAACAGTCTAGCAATAGCCTGCATGTTGTACACACGGTGTAATTTTTTTCTGAAATGAAGATCACCAAATACTTGTTGCAGATAATTTGCCTTTTAATATTTTTACAGCAACCCTATTCCAAAGTCACACTGCATTCATATAAAGAAACCCTTAATGATACTGCATAACTCCTCAGCTGTAGAGTTCTACAATAGCTTTTTGATGCACTATTTATGCACTGTTAATTTTTTTTCATTAGAGGGTGTTATGCTTATTAGTCGCTTACCATAAAGGAACCACTTCAGGGTTAAACTGTGCATTGAGGTGATATTTTTAAAGTGAACTCATGGATATCTTTCACTACCTGAAGCAAAGTCTCAGGGCATCACATAAGGGAAGGCAGTGTAATTAGGCAATGCTTATCTTGGGCTTGTGAGGGTAGATCTAATTTACCATACAAATAATTTTTCAACCCTTTTGCCCATCTCTGTCACCACTTATCCCACTCTTTTTAGGCTCTGTGGATCTTTCCTCCCACCCTTCACACCTACTCATTCCATGCCTCCCAAACAAGGCACAGCACTCTTGTGTCCATCTCCCATTGTCCTCTGTTCCTCAACTGCTTATTCTGCTCCTCCCTCCCATTTCCAAACTTCTACCTTTCAAGAAGGTAATTGTAATTTAGGTGTAATTAATGAGAAATCTGATGCTTTCTACTGATTCCACATTCTCTCCTGTCCTTACTCAGATAATGTGATAGCTTGGACAGCCTCATTTTTAGAGTAAGGATTTGTTTTGACAGGAGCCTGGGTTTTTAATGTATGTATTTCTGAAAGCACATGTTCCCAGAGGCAAGGTTTTAGCAGAATGTCTTTATTTTGGAAGATGGATGTTAGAAGGATTAGAGCCATTTCTTGGCACTTGTAGGAGGTTGCTCCTTAGCCTCAGGCTCACTCTGAATAAGTCATGCACAGGTAGGCTTTATTCCTGCAATCAAGACATTCTATTGTGCTTCAAGAATGAAGCTGTCAGCAATAGTCCTTACACTTTAGGCAAACATGTCAGAAGATACCTTTTAGCTGCTCACTTCTTTCAAAGGAGAGGAAAAATGGAATCAGTGTTAAGTCTAGACCCTTGAAGCACATCATCAACTGTGATGGTGCCAAGGGTAGAATGTTATTAAGATCCCAAGCTAGTTCCCATTGCCAGTCTGACTTTTGACTTCAACATGGGTTGGAAGAGTTCCTTAAAAAATAAAGCAGCTTTACAGCTGATGGATAAGCTCTATGGCAAGTAGAAAAGATTACAGTAATATTTTAAAAGAAGTGTTTGCTCTCTGGCCTCAGAAGTAGTAATTAACCTGTGTGAGGCCAGAGGTATGTATTACAAAAAAGTGAAAAGTATCTCTGCTGTCTGCAGAAAAGGCAACTCATGTATTTTACAGGCAGTGTAGCATTTTAAAGTGTAGACTTTTAATACTTTCATTTTAAATGACAGTGGCGTGATCTGTAACTGTAATATACTGCTGTAAACTATCTTTACCATGCTCTGTATTACCTCTGTGGCTCTTTGTTCCTCAGTGGAACCTGAAAGAATAATACAGACAAATTTCATTTCTTGTTGTTTCACACTTCTGCACCACAATAATATGCGTAGCTAACAGGTTAACAAGTATGCCCTCCTCACTTTGTTTTTATTGAAAAGATTTAACAGGTTATAGAAACCTTCTAAACCTCACAGTACTCTTCAGACCTTGCAATAATAATAATAATAATGTTCATTTTCCCTTTTCAGTCTTTTTTTCTCTATTCCTCTCCTATTTTACTCTCACAACTCAACCGTTTTTATAACTTCTGACTGAATGATGCCTTCAATCCAGTCCCTCCAACAATTATATTATGTAGGTTTGATTTTTTTATTATGGATTTAATGATGCATTTTAAAAGAATCTTGGGAGGAATTAATCATTCTAACTTCTCTGGGGCTGACTATCCCAACAAAAATATATATGAAAGTTGAAATTACTTTCTATCTACAGAAAGAAATGTTGAAATTACAGGACTACTAGTTTATATAGTATCAAAAGAAAATATAAAGGGCAGGTAGGTGTAAGTGTAGTGTAGAACACTCAATAGGTTTTTCTCCTCTGGTTTTATTAAAAATACTCCTTTGAAAATGTATTTTGTATACCATATTAAACATGAGAAAGTTAGAAGGTGTCATCCACACTTCTGTAAAATTCTAAAGAATAGTGAAATGTTTGAGGTCCTCTGGCAGGGTAAAGTTCTCCTGTCATTTAGATGCTCAGTCTCAACAGAAATCAGGATACAATCCAAAGTGCAAGAAACATGGATCGTACTTTTAAAATCTTGTTTATTCATCCTTCTGCTTTTGAAATTAGCTTTCTGGAATCCCAAATGATGTTCATAAATTCTACATACATGGTATACCAAAATACACACCTCTTGCATGTCTCAGGAATGTAAGAGTGCTGTTAGTACTAGGCAGGTAACTCTTTATGAGACATAGGGTGGGGTTTTGTTAAAACGAAGAAGGATTCTAGAAAACAGGGTTTACTCTGGCTTTTACTTATTCATGTTAATGCAGATCAGCTGTGTTTTGTTTTTGTATCACAGCAATGGTAAAAAATCTCAGAATAATCTAAATTTGTGTCACTTGTCTAGGGATTTTTTTTGTCTTTTTTTTTTTTTTTATTTTAAAAGCTTCTATTTTGTTTAAAGGTTGGAAGATTCAGTTTACATGTTTCAGTCATCCAGTCAGTGATTAAAATCCATATGGCTTAAAGGACCACTTCCATGCCATAATCAAAAAGCATTAAATATCTAAAGTGAGCAGTAAATGCAGAGAGCATAAATAACTCTTCAAGTAAACTAGAAAGTGATTATTTACATACAATGAATGCATTCAGAATTATCATAGCAGACTTCCAATACTTAGGGAGTGCCCACAAGAAAGCTGATGAAGGCCTTTTAACATGGGCATGTAGGTGATAGGACAAGGTGGAATGGCTGTAAACCGACAAGAGTGGGCTCAGAGTAGATATGGGAAAGAATTTCTTTACTGTGTGTGGTGAGGCACTGGAACAGGTTTCCCAGTGAAGCTGTGAGTGTCCCATCCCTGAAAATGTTCAACGCCAGGGCGGATGGGACTCTGAGCAGCCTGGTCTAGTGGAAGGTGTCCCTGCCCATGGCAGAGGGGTTGATCGTTATGGTCCCTTCCAGCCTATCCCATTCTACAAGTCTATGATTTTATGATCATAAATACCAAAGAAAAAATAGCTGTTGAAGTTTTTTGCATAATGATTTCCATAGACTCAGCCATTACTTTGCACACCACCTCAAATTCTGTATTCACTGAAAACAAACCCTAAATTATAAGCTTGCCCTTTGAATTTTGTGTGGATGCCAAATGCTTTTAAAAGGATTGTCTGATATTGCAATGCAGTATCATCTTTGTCTCTGTTCATGAGTTTTCTGTACTTGATATTTTTCTCTTTAAGTAAAGAGAAAAAGGCACTGGTGTGTCACAGGTCACATACATTTAAGGACCAAGGGTCTAGGCTCCAGGGCAAGAGTCTTCGTGGTACATCCTCCCACAGTTCTGCTTTGCTAAGTGTCCAGTCATGCCAGCAGTTGCTTCCTTTCAGTGTCTGTAGGAATCATTACTGGGGAAAAACAAAGAATGTGAGGTAGTAGTGGTGATTGTCAGGAAAGTGGTGGAAGGTGCATGGGCTGATCCCCTTTTGCTCAGGAAATCAGGAAGGTGAGAAGAACCATAAGGTCTCTGACAGCCCCAAATTATGTCTTAGCATATTGGGCATAATGGCTCTGTTTGGATAGTTCTTCTGACTGTCTGTGCTTCACCCCAGGGATGCTACCGACCTTTTTACTCTGAACTTCTACCCTAACAAAGGGAGAAACTACTGCAGTAATTCTTCTCAGAAAAAAAAAAAAAACAACCCTCAAATATTTTTCATGGCCCTAAATTGACCTAATGATTAGAAAATTCAGCCTCCTTTATCTTATTCTCTGTGTCTCTGAGTACCCCTTTTATTGCATACGCAGGAAGAAAGTAGGGGGATTTATTAATGTTAAATGGAAAGAGCAGAATTAATCTCAAAGTCCATTACTTAGTTTTATTTCTCAAAATCAAAAATCCATTAGGAACAGATATTGGTAGATTCTGAGTTCAAAATGTGCATAACCTAGAAAATACCTTTAATTTTTATGGCAGTGGCGATTAGCAAATTGTGAGACATGGCAACACGCAATGGGAAGGCTGATGACATGCCATACATTGGGCATGATCAGATGAAAGGAATGACTGATGCCTTTTCAAAAGTCTTAGCTTTTGTCTTTGAGGATTTTATCTTCCAAAGATGGAAGTATTCCAGTACTTGAGGAGAGAAACACAGGAGTGGAAGGAACAGCCAAGGTCAGAAATTATAGATCAAACCACTTATCTTCAGTATTTAAAAGTAGCAGAGTATTTGCAAGCACCTGAATGTTTGCAACACAGATTTGTCAAAAACCAGCTAATTTCCTTTTTGACAGATTAACAGGCCTTGTTATGAGTTACAAAGCCATAGGAGTCATTCATTTTCAATGGAGTAAGAGATGTCTGTCTATTTTGACATCTTCATAAATAAGCTAGGGAAACATATTCTAGGTTAAACTATTAGAAAGCAAATATAAAACTCATTGCTTGACTGTACTCAAAAGAATTGGTGTTTCCAGTGCAGTCTGGAAGGGTCATTTTTAGGCCCGTAAGAAAGATATAAATAATAGAATAAAGATTATGCTTGCTAAAGGTGTAAACACATTACAAGACAGGGCTTGAATTTGAAACATTCTTGGAAAATTATAAGAAGAAAAAATTGATGACACTGGATTAATGTAATATGGATAAGTGCAATCTCCCATTTAAGCAGTGGTAATCAACTACAGAAGTTCCTTTTGGAGAATGAGTGGCAAGTTTTGTGGGAAAGCACATGAAGTTTCTAGCTAGTCTAAGTCAACAGCATTATTCTACTGTAACAAGCAACAGGCACAACTAAAGGAATGTCTGTGACAAAAAATTGGTTTCTTCTCTATCCAGCTGGGGAAGGTAGAGGTACCATTAAGAGTGGAGCCAGTTTGAGGCAACACACCACAGAGTGCGGGGGGAAGAACAGAGAGAGTAAACAGGGGGAAGACTGTCTGGAATGATTTAAGCAAGGGGGGGGAAAAAAGAGAATGAGGAAACACAAGAGATGAGTTTTGAGCATGCAGAAGACAGTTGCAAAACACAAGAAGCAACAGAATGATCTAGATGGTCTCTTGGTGGCCCTGTTTGCTCTATTTATGATGATTCTGGACAAAATCTCTGGAGGAGATCTTTGTTTTTTGCAGTTTTTTACTACAAATAGAATTACATGGGTTTGGTTTTAATAGCTTGTACTTATGCATGCCTATATGCTTTCAGGGTTACTCTTCAAAGATTTGGATTTTAATTCTTGCATTGAGATCCAGTTTGCAAAATACTGCTATTTCATAAAAGAGAAAATGTAATTTCCAACTGATCCTTTTTCTATCTTATGTTAAGGCAGTTTGATGGCAGTAATTTAAGCTATTTGCATACAACCTTTTTAGAGCTTGATGGATTTTAAGGGGTTAAGGTTGGTATTAGTTATCTGGAAAGTGCATTATCTCTGATGAGAGAGTTGGTAATGGATAGGTGCTAATTGTTTGGATTACAGAAGACCATTAAGAATTTCAAGCGGGATGGAGACAGTGAAATGAACAAGTGGTGGAGGATTTTAAGGTAGATTTTGGAAGAGTGGTAGGAATTAGGAACTCTTCTAGGCTCAAGATTAAGTATAGCAATTCAGGAAAAAAATGTAGCAGTCAGTATGGGTAGAGGACTATGAGTTTCATTCCTCTGAGTTACGATGAGAAAGAAAGCTAGATATCATGATGTTTAAATAATGTAATAATATGGTAGTACAGCCCCATGTGAATTGCTGGTATGTGAATTCATCTCAAACTGTTCTTACCCTTCCAGTGAAATTATGAACATGCACAAGGACATCATGGTTCGGCAGAGAAATCCTGAGGGCACTTGTTGAGATGCTGTTCTGTTTTGGAGCCAGGTTTTGAAGGGAGGAGAGAGAAAAGAGGGAACCCCATAGAATGGGCATGTATGAGCATGCTGAGCATGTATGGCTTATAGCTGTGTAGCAAGAGCTCCATTTTCCCCTAATCTGAGAGCAAGGAGAATGACTGCAAGCTTGAAAGTAGTACAGGAGCTTTTATGATGTGTCAGTTACCTGTGGAGTGGATTGCCAGCTACAGTGGTCACATCCTGATCATGGAGCATGTTGATCACAGAGTCTCAGCATCCCTGATGAGACATGCCCTGAGGAATTTCTGTACATTAGTTTGTGGTCTTTATTTGGCACACATCACCTCATGGGATATGTATGAATATCTCAGTTTGCTGGATAAATATGTAAAGTTCCAGCTCCAATCTCAAGTCAGTTAGTTCTTCTTCCTGCATTCTTTCTCTCCCACTTCCTTTTACTCTTCTGCCATCTGTCTTTTAACTCATTTTTTATTTATGCTTAAATTTGCAGGCTACCAATTAATTGATGATTTTTTAAAACTTCCTTTTTAAGTAATTTATTTATTTACACCCTTTGGTTATTTAAAAATGAGTTTAATTCTCCTGCTAGCCTGAGATGTAAATAATAAATCGTATTATTGTCCCTTTAGATCACAATAAAGAGCAGCTAGCATTCTAACCCTCCTTCTCATTGCTGCTCTGATCATGTGCCCTTGCACATTGCTTTTGCCACACCGTTGTTTTCATAAGAATCTGGCATGTGAACATTTTGCCCTCTAGCTTGTGCACAAATAAGATTTTCTCATCTGTGCATCATGTCTGACTGAATTTGTTTTTTTAGGGTTTTTACACTGAAAGCCTCTATAGTTCAAAAGTGTAATACTGCATCATTTTCTTTAACTTTTGCTGCACTACTTTTATTCCATACTCTTGGAAAGACCTGGATCATCCATAGTCAGACTCCAGGGAATCTGGGTAAAAGCAGTAAAATCTAGTCTGTCAAGACGTATCTTTATGAGTCAAATGCAGTGTGCCTTTCAACTCCTTTTATATGAAATGTCTCATTTTCTGTCTAGCTTGGTGATTGTTTCTGTTTAGGCTGTTCATGTAGGCACACAGTTTGTGGTGATTGGGAGTGGGGCTGTGGCTGAGCCCCATCCGCAATGGGCACAGCTGTGAGCAGCAGGTGAGCAGCATTGGCAGCAATGAGCCATGGAGTGCCCAGGGGCACTGACCAACCACCAAAGGGAACAGAGGGCACACAGGTGCAATGCATCAGCATAAGGAGTATAAAAGATTGGGCTAAAGAACAAGAAGGGCAGATACTTTAAGCCTTTTGGAGTGGTATGGTGTTACTCTGCATGTGTTGAAGCTTTCTGAAATTATGTAGTGATGCTCTGTGCATCGTGGCTGTCTCAACTGCGACATAGACTGTGACACATTCAGTGTAATGCCTTGGCTGAAAAACAATTCTTGTTGCACAGTGGCTTAGACTGAGCAGTTTGTTCATGTGTTTAAATGACAAGCCTGCTGCTCTGCACTTAATGCAGCAGTGCTGAGTGAGTGGGCGCAGTGTTATGTCATGGTGCAGAAACGTGGCAAGGGCTGGCATCAAAATGGGGCTTGTTTTCCCCCTCTGTGTTACAAAGAACTCTGAGCTGCAGTTTGCCATTGTTAAGGTAGCTCTAATTGCCTGGTACTGGCTGGTCCTTGCAATGAAGATCTCTGTTGGAACGCTTCACATTAGGCAAACAGTAAGTAGCAGTTGATCAAGGTGAAGAGGGAATGAGTAAAATTAAAACATAATGTTGTTTTAGTTGTTAAGTATTTCCTTTAACAACTTAATGCTTCTTCTTGTTACATAGTAGGTGCCCAGAACTCCTATAGACCTCGGACTATGTTTTCATGTTTCTGGCTAAAATAAAAATCTGATTCCAACTTATTTTATTATCAGCTTTAGATTGATATTTTAGACAACAATTGTGGGAATATCTAGCAACTAAAATATTCCATTTTACTGTACTTAAATGTTTATATATCAGAGATTCAGATGAATCAAGCAATATAAGAGCAGTAGACATTTTTCTGCTAAACTTCATTTAGTCCCTACAACCGTTTTGTGCAAAAAAAAAAAGTAGTCCAATGCACTTCTAAGAATTCTGCTTTTAGATTTCTTCTGCTTTACTTTTGGAGACAGTAGTAATTATTTTCTGGTTTTTTCTTGTGATGAGCCATTATCATAGAAGTTGCTAAAAAAATATTTTGCACTGCATATGTCATTTTAATCCTCTTTTAACATTTTACTATAAGTGTGATATTTTTTCTACCAATAAGTTAAGTTGCTTACTAGCATGGGTTCCCCAAAAACCTCAAATCTGAGGACCTCTGCCATTTTAACAAAACCTAAGTATTTGTATTAAGCTGTGTTTAAAGACTTGTAGTATAAGATGAACATCGTGACTGTATGCATAAAAAGTCACATTTCCCTAAAGCAATTGAGTAAATGTTTGTGTAAGTAATTGGATTTGCAATTTGTTTACTATGTATGTGCCTTTGGGTATCATAGGAGAGTTAACCCTGCTGGAAATCTTGCATGATGTGATGGTCTTAAGCTCTCATGAGACAATCTAATGTAAACTTCATAAGGTTGAGTGATAGACTTCTAAACATATTCTATTTTCCGTCTTGGTGTGCAATGTTTTACCAAAATATTCTCTAGCACTTTTAAAGCCATTCCTAACAAAAATTAAAAACTAAACTTTATGAAAAAAAAAGTGTGCCAGTTTGGTTTGACATCTGGACAGAAGTTAGTGCTGGATCTCATTTTATCTGAAGCATTTTGACCATCCATAAAACGTAACTAAGTTTTACCCAATTTTTTCTTCTGAGCTAACTCTTAACACTATGATACAGTACATCCCCATATCTCTCTATCTGCCAACATGATTATATATAGAGCCGCAGCATTAAATTTTGAATTCCTTGATTTTGTTAAAAAGAGTGACAGAGTTACAAAGGAAAAAGTTTGTGGGAATACAATTCCTCTTCCCTTTAGAAAAGTGATTTTAAAGTAGAAGTTACATTATTTTCCACTTTTTGCTATTAGTAGATCTCCTGGGTACAGTTACCTTGGAAACATCGTATTCTAAAAGAATAAGAATATATGAAACATTTTTTTTGCACCTATTCATAATGTCTGGAAAAATGATGCTGCTGATAGTAGTAGAAATACATTCAGTTTAGCTGAACCAGGAGCCTGACCTCTAAGATAAAGTTTGGAAAAAGAGAGTGAAACCTTGGTTTGGAATGTCTGAAGTTGAAAATACTTGATGCTTTCCAAATGATGCTTTCCTCTATTTTTTAAGACCAGCCGGTGGCTTAGAGGAGAGGAGTGTATTAAAGATCTTGGCTTTATCAAGTGTATTGTCTAAAGCAGAGCACAGTTTGAATATAGTACATATATTAGAATATAATTGCATCGTTAAGTTGTAAAGAAAGATGATGTAATGTTCAGGTCTAAGCTCAGCTCCTAATAATTTACAGATGCCATGATTACAGCAAAATTGGAATAAACACTGCAAATTCAGCCTTTTGAAGTTATTAAAATAATAGAAGCATTATTGCTATTAACTACTGTTCCTTTAAATTTCTGAGACACTTGCCTTATTTTGCATGAACTTTGAGGTGGACAGTGTTATCATGATCAAGTGAAGCTTTTGAAATGCTTTCTAGAGTCTGCAGGATGGAATTTTCCTAAGCTCTCAAAGAGCATGTGAATCTATGTTGTACTTCATATCTACTCAGGATCCAAACCTACACAGGATCCCCTGAAAATCGTACTCCTCATTCAACATTTTGGAACTTTGAGATCTGTGTGTTTATGTGAGCTACATATGGGTTCTTTCTGCTGAAAGGGAGATTCTCCAGATGGGACTGGCCTAAAGGCAACATTGCATGGTCCATTGCTATCCTAGCAGTGACAGGAAGATGCTTTGTGAAAAGCAGGATAATTCTACCACCAGTGCAGTTGTCAAGTGCTGTTTATTTATTTACCTCCACTTCAGGAGGTAATGAAATCTCTATTTGTCAGTTTCATTTACTGAGAGATTTGATTTTGTGTTACATCACATACTATTTATAGTTCCTAAATGGGATAATAGGTAAATTTACCTTTTCAGTCATCTGACTGTAAATGCTGGTGCCTTGTCATGGAGAGTCTGCTAAAGCCAGTACCACGATAACCCATGGTGCAGAAGAAGATCCAGTTTTCTATATTTGTAAATCTTAACAAATGAAACCTTTAACAGCCCTCATGTGCAGTTGCACACAAAGAGATACACTGTCTAGGAATGTGACATGTTTGGGTGAAAACCAGTAGATCAATCAGGATCCTCAGGTGAAATCTCAAGATTCTAAATCATGATATTGGTGACATAAGTATTATATAAAAAATTAAGAAAGCAGTAAATGCCAATGTCATTTTATATTAAATTAATCTATAACTGCTTCTACTACTTAGTTTCAAATTTGTTTCTTCAAAGCTTTAGTTTTCTCTCAGAAAGCAGCAGAAGTATGAAACAAAAAGATGTCAGAGCTTCTGGCTGTGTATTTTTTGTACTAACTCATCGAATAGCTTTTCTTTGAATTTATAACTGATAAGTTGTGGACTGTTGGAAACACCTGAGAACAGAACAGGTTCAGTTGTGGTTTGTGGAAGGGAATAGATAGATGTTCAACAGATACTTGATCAAACTTTTGGACAGAATACTGAGGATCTCAGAAAATGACAAAG
Organism: Hypocryptadius cinnamomeus; assembly: GCA_013400635.1. Classification (NCBI taxonomy): domain Eukaryota; kingdom Metazoa; phylum Chordata; class Aves; order Passeriformes; family Zosteropidae; genus Hypocryptadius; species Hypocryptadius cinnamomeus. Next base: position 2,988 of record VYZP01037067.1, on the reverse strand, counting down.
TAACTAAAAGCAGAAAAAGCATAAAAGAGAAAGAAAAATTCAAAATCCTGTTACAAGTTACAGGAAATACTGCGGAGAGTGAACTGGAAGTACTTTTAAAGCAGTAAATTAGGTTTAATTTGTTATTGAGAAGGGAAAGAGTAGCCTTAGACAGCATGGTATTGTTTGTTGTTTTTCTCCCCCTTAGATGTTTTTATACTGATTTCTTTCTCAAGGAAAGACATTCACTTGTCAAATACTGAGCATGATTCATTTAGATCTTACTTATTCCAGAGTGCTGCAGGCATGTTTTGATTATGTCTTGCCATTGGTATTATCCAAGCTAGCAACTTCTATTAGTTTTGGGGAGGGGATGTACCACTGGAAATTAAGGATGTGGTCACAGCAGTGTCAGGCAGAACAGCAGTCATGTGCTGTCTGGAAGAGCAGAAGTAAAAAAATAAAAAAAATAAAAAAAAATCATACCTCCAGCTGACCCATTGGAGCATTAATTTTATACACTTATCTCCAGTGATGCTGTGAGAATGTGTAAGAAGTTAAGGTAGGTCATTATGGTGCTGTGGCAGTCAATATAGCCGGGCAGTTTGATGAATGCCTGACCCAGCATATGCAAGGCTAAGTGCCCCAAGACTGCTCCTAACACATTACCTCATGCTCAGAGAAAAGGCAGACAGTCTACTGTCAGTTTAAAGAGACTTGAAAAAACAGAATGGAGGCTGATCTATCAAGTCAGTAGCGAGGAGAAATATTTCTGTTATTGACAGTCCAACAAGAGATTTGGAATCATCATCAAGTTATTTTATAAGGAAGAGGGAAAAAAAAAAAAAACCAAAAGGAGAGAAAACCAAGGATGAACTCCTGATTAAAAAACACAAAATTTTTTATCTTGTGCAAGCTTTCCTTTGAAAAGTATTGTATATTTTCCTCTGGAATGTGGTGCATTACTCTAAACAGATTTGTCTCTCCCCAGATTCCTAATGATAGCTGAGTATTGTAGGAACTACAGCTGAAGACTGAATTTTATGTGTAAGTGTCTTTATTCAGCAATAATGGCAAATAAAAGGAAACCACTACATACTAATGTCAAAAAAACATTTGGTGAAGCCCAGCTCTCTGGCAGACCAAGCTCCAAAAAATGAACCTGTGGGTTCCTTGTGCCTAAACCTCTTTAATCAGTTAATTTTGACAGATCTTTGTATCTTGGACCATTTATTTCCTGAAGGTTGTTGCCTGCTATAAAACATTCATACTTTTATTGACTTATTAACTGATTTAGCCAAGAGTTGAAGAGATATTCAGACTCTAGGTGCTAGAGCAGCACTTTGGCATTCAGTTCACGTGAGACATCTTCAAATGCTATATAAATAATGTTTTCCATCATGCATATCGTCATTATGCAACATGACTGGTGTCTTTATGTGGATCCATGGTAATTCACTGCCAAATAATACACATGTTGCTCATTAGTCTATTATATAGCTGTTTATCAATCATCATCTTAAGCACCCATCCCTTCATTTGCAATGCTTTATATTTTTCAGGTCAGCTTACTGTTGCCTTAATGTGCAGTCACAATTCCTTATTGTTCTCCAGTCTTTTTCCTCTATGAAAGCTCGCTTCTGACAACAAAAATATTTAGATACCATGACAATACAGAGTTTGTGTACATGTATCTGGGTGCAAAACATGGACTGCAAGATGGGGGCACTGGAACAGTGACTAAGAGTGACTCTTAGAGTGTGGGGTGGGTGTCCGGGACTGGCAGCTGGAAGACAAAAGAAAATCCCTTCCCACACACATGGGATATACTTCTCATTTGTGAATAGCTTCTGTTAGCAAGCAGGAAGACAGAGGAGAGACTGAGATATTAATAGTCTCAACAGCTGGAAGAGCCACCCTGGATGGCGCCAGTCAGAACTGTTCTCCCATGTCAGAGACCAGCACATTGCTCTTAAAAGCTCTGCTGGCTCTGCTCCTTCGTGGCACTGACAGCTTTAGAGAGAAGTGATGAAGAAAATTTTATAGCAGCAAAGAATGATTCTGAACCAACAAAATATTCAGCTCAGCTGCTCAGTGTGTATGCAGCTACATAACTAATGCCAAATAAAACAAAGTACATTTACCAGCTATATAAAAAAAAAATCACAGATGTACAATAACACAATTCTACCTTAGTGAATCATCTTTCCTAGGTAGAACCATTATTTAAAGATTGTACAGACCATAAGTTAAAGCAAGTTAGTTACTTGAAGATGGGGAGAAAGATAGCTTGTTTTAATCTGCTTTAATTTGACCTTCTGGAAACTTTCCATTTCAAGTAGTTTATTCAAATTTAATATGGGGGTGTCAGAGTATGAAAACTCTAGTTGTGATGTTGGAGAATTTCAAGTTTCACTTTAATGATACTACTTGTGCCTGCGTTGAGAAGTATCCATGGAAACAGTGCAGTAATTCATAAAGTGTAGAGCTGTATAAAGTCTCTCTACCACAAATATGTTTCAGCAAGAAAATCAAGAAGACACTTTTTATGTCAGTGTTGCACAGCTAAAGAGGCCCTCTTAAGCCAATGATTTGTGCTGTTCCACAGTATATAAAATTATTCAGTATTTTCTGACTTTAAGGATTGAGAAAACCAGATCAGAACTATCAAATTCTCACCTTCCCAAGCAGATAATGTATCACAAAAAAAAGACTCAGTATAAGTTTTCATGTGCCCTATCAAGTATAAAGTTGAAGTCAAACTGCTACTATGAGATTTTTTTTTTTAAATTAGCAGATCATAGTGGAACAAATGAAAGATAAATGCTCTGGTACCTGCCTCGAGTATAGTTTGTGTTCCTATTTAAGTCCAGGTAACTAAGCACGAATCAACTTGACTAAGGTAACATGATAAAAAATGGTAAACTGAGTATTTTGGAGCTTACTTTCTAAGGCAAAGATTTTTTTTTAAAATTTGGTTTTGTTTGGGTTTTTACAATTTTTTTGTTT
>VYZP01037059.1:0-11070 GCA_013400635.1 Hypocryptadius cinnamomeus | reverse complement strand
TTTTTGGCTTTGTTGGATGTTCATTCGAAGAAATGGTATACCTTACTGTATCCAGGTGAATCTGAGCCATAATAGTGCTGAGTTCCATTCAGGTAATAGGATTTCAGTACTGAAAATTTAAATGCCTGTTAAAACAAGGACTGTTGTGAAAAAGCAGGTTCTATCCTACTCAAACTAGGTTCCAGTCTTGGCACCTCTGGTTTTTGTTTGTTAGATCCACACTTGGAAATAGTGACAAATAAAAATAGAAAGGTGTCTTGGGAAATTACTATTATAAAATACCACTATAGAAACCACCCAGGAAGGTGCACAAACAAAAAGTTCTCATTGAATGCAGGTACATACAGCTGGCACTTAGTAATGCATGGAGTGCTAAAAACAATGTTAAATACTGAATGCATACCACTTCAGTGAGTGCCACTTGTCTGAATGAGAAAACAGCACTTTTCAGTCTCTACTCTTCCTCAGCACACCTGTCTCTTGAATTTTCCTTTTCTCCTTGTCTTGGTCCTTGCTCCTACAACTCTGTCCCATCTTACCCTCTCAAGATCTACATCATGCAGTTTATGCTGCACACTCTAGTGGATTTCTGCTTGCATGGAACAAAGAGAAGAGTGGTACTTTATAGTACCTGTGATGATCTCAGGGAAGAGGCAGGACAACATTTGTGGATAGAAATTGGTATGTTATAGAAAGTATATGTCAATATAATTAGTTTCATTTACTTCATATACAAGATGACACCCATATCCTCTAATTTCAGATATCTGCATCTGAAATAGTTCTTCACTTTATAATCGAGGAGGGCAAATAGTCGTGTCTGGTGTGCAGTGCATCTCACCTTAAGGGGAGTGTCTAAACCAGGCTAAATGAATTGCATCTTAGAAGTACAGGTTTTGTCTCATTGACTTTAAAAGCTGCCTGAAGGTGACACCTTCAACATCTAAATTTGGGCATCTGAATTCCATCAATGTTACCCAATATGGGGGAGTCCATAGGCTGAGTCCATAGTCTTCTACTTCCATGTAGGAGATGCTACGGTGCAAACTCAAGCAGTTGTGAGCTTTAAAACCTGTGTTCTGGTTTTTCATGTGCAACTTTAAGGCACCTTCTTTGTTCACAAGCAGTCTGGTTCGAGAGACTAATTTTTGCATAATTTCTGTTATTCAATATATTCTGTTATTCATTTCCTTGTGGTTAAGACTTCCCAAGTTTCTTTAGGGAACTGGGATTGATCCCTGCTCCTGCATTTTCTTGGGATGTCTGGGAAAGGCATGGGAAACAAGCCTTTCCCAGACGGCTTGAGAAAGAGAATAGGGGAAGCAGGAGAAAAGGGAGAGGACACTACTACACCTATGGTCTGATTTGCAGAAGTTTAGCCAAAATAGTAATTCTTAGGAAAGTTAAATTCTGCTGGAAATATAATCCTGTGATAGGAAAGGTGGAGAACTGTTAATACTAGGTGGTTCTTCCTTTAGCAGCTTGCATTTGAAAATAGAGTAAAAACATGAGGACCTGTTCTGTCACCAGAGGTTCCTGTGCAAGGAAAAAAAACCCCTTCTTCAGCTTTCAAAACAGACAGAAATCATCAGTGGTTTGCATGTGTGTAATGTATCTGATAGTGGTGTATCTTTGTACATAGGATTCTTGTATTTGTCACACCAGCAAACTTTCTGCTGTACGTCTTATCTTCACTCGTGTTTGTTCATGCAGCCACATACTGTGAGCTCCCACAATCTGTCATCAAATATTTCATCATTTGGTGCTCCCTTGAGACAAGAAGGGAAAAATAGGCAAAGACTGATCAATAGAAGAGATTGACCTCCTTTAGTGCTCTCTGGGGAAAAAAAACCCATAGTATTTATTTAAAGAAAATGAGATACCATCTTCTATATTATTCTGGAACTATATTTAGAAATTATGAAATAAATTTTTTTTAAAAAGTTAGTTGGATAAAATTTCTTCATAGTGCCTGAATCCTTTACTAATTTAGAATTCACAGTTATAAACTTAACCAAACTAAAATTTAAAAATGTCCTGAGCTATGTAAATTTGTAAAACAGACATATTTGATGAATTCCCCAAATCCTGAGTTTCAGGTAGAGCCCAATGCCAGAAGCAAAACTGCTATATTTGTTGTGCCAAAATAGGTTCTTTTATTCTATGTGCGAGGGACCAATCCACACACATAGTCAAGGTATTTGATTTATTTACAGTTCTGTGCAGAAAGGGGTGCTGGGTGTCAAACCCACAAAGCCATCATTACCAAAACATTTCACTATACATTTTAGCAAAGAGAAGCCTTAATTCGTTGGCTACAAGTTTCATAGTTCTCACATTAATTAGTGTTCTATCTTCTATTGGTTAATGAATCTCTCTCTTCTCATGCTAATCAGTCCCATGGTGTTTCTCTTCTCTCAGATGGGTTTTTGGGTCAATGATCTGTGAGTCAGTGGTTGGGATCTCCTGCTGCAGAATTTTTTTACCCAGAAAAACTACAGAACCTTTTACCCAGTCAGAGCTGGTTCAGCACAGTTACTGGGAAAGGTTTATTTGTTTCTTCCTTATCTTGGGGGTTCTGCCTGGTGTCCTTGTGGCCCATAAATTCTGCATTCTTTGTGTCTGCTGTATGTCCTTCTCTCCAACTTTGTTAACCTCCCTCTGGGTGTGAGATCACTGAAACCTGCCAGGCCCTAAAGCTTAGCAAGACAATTCTACCAACCAGTAATTTGTCTTTCTAACACCTGTACATCACTTAGAGCTCATGGGCTGCTCTCTGTTTCAGATTAAATCTCCTTTCTTATTGATTAGACTTGAAAGTATGCAAAGATCAAACAACAAAAAACCTTTCTTAAGAAGATTTTTATTTATTTAACATTTTCCAACATTTTGACAAAAGAAAATAGAAAAATTTTAGTAAGGATTCCTTATTACAATGCTCCTTGTACAGTTTAATCACTCCATAAGTACTCTAGGAAATATGGGCAGACAGAGGGTCCCCTGTGCATCCTTTGACCAGCTTTTTTGTAGTTGGTCTTTCTTCTTTGTAAGCTTTATTGACTCCAGAGTATTTTGAACTATTGCTGGTGCCACATCTGTGGTGCTGTTATTGAGGCAAGGCTGTAGGTCAGGAATACTACCTGATGCCATTCAAATGCACAAGGACCAGTGCCCAAGTTCACAGACTATAAACAGCCAAGCAGAAAATTTTAAGTTGCATGGTGGAAACCATCATTTTCCATTTGTCCCTTCTTTATAGCCAGGAGCAGGTGCCACAACATAGTCTCTCAGGGCTCATGGAGGGTCATGTAGATGACTTGTAATTAATGCTAGGAAAGTGGGAGAGAACCTCTAAAATCAGTGGACTGGTGAGAAGAGGCTGCTTTTTAGGAAATGAGGAGGTTTTCTGTTTTTTCCTGGCAGAAGGCTAACAGAATTTCTCATGCTGCCACTTGTACCCCTTCTCTCTCAGTCCTTCCTTGTGCACCTCCAAGAACACATTGGCTCCTGTTAAGCAGCCAGTTTCTACTCTTCGAGGTGTTTCTTGTACCTCATATCCCAGCATCTAAGCATCTTGGTGGTCCTTCTCTGTACTCACATAATTTTGTACACTTCTCATGTACAGGAGATGTATGGGTAGCCCCCACTGCCAAGGGCGTGCTGCTGATAATGCTTGATGGTAGAATGATATGAAGACTAAGTATTGCAGAGACTTGGCACCGAGAAGTGCAAGATAATTCCAAGTGTCACTGTGAACCCGTGGATTTCTGGGGAAGTGCCTATAGTTTCTTATTCTTTGACTTTCAGCAGGTTTTACTGATCTGTTTGATTTGGTTTCCATAATTTTAGTTCCTTGAGAACTACCAGTGGGATTTCACGGTGGGCATTCCACAACAGCCACGGAGCTGCTGTGTGATTAGCGGTCCTGACACATTTTCCTACCCTTGGCTGGGAATCCTGTGCCACTTATGAATTATTTAGTGATGAACCAGTAATTCTTGTGACAAAATATATATTTAGGATTTTTGGTACAGTATAAACACATTTGGCATTAAATAAAACCATATGATTATTAATAAGATTCTATAACATTATAGTGCCATTTCCATCTTCAAGGACAGTGTTTTGATGATTCACCCATGGTTATACTGTTTTACAGATAAAATACAAATAATTCATTGTCCATGGTATGGAGAGGAGACCTGTAGATACATGCTGGAGCTTCCCTGTTGTCCCCTGTTGAAGCATCTTTGTGACCTCCTTTAGCTATGTGCAAAAGCTGAAAGAGTAGGGGAGAAAATAGGGATGGATATGATAAGATATCCATCTTATATTCTCTCTATTGGAAATGAAAAGGTTATGTTCTTTTTCTTTGAAGATTTGTGTACTTGGTGAAGAGGAAAAAGTTGTTGAGTCTGGCAGGCTGCAATAAGGTCACCCTGAAGCCTTCTTTTTTCCAGGCTGAACAACCCCAATTCTCTCAGCCTTTCCTCAGAGGAGAGGTTCTCCATCCCCCTCATCAACTTGGTGTCCCTTCTCTGGACTTGCTCCAACAGGTCCCTGTCATTCCTTGCTGGGGACTCCAGAGCTGGATACAGCACTGCAGGTGGGGTCTCACCTCCCTGGGTTAGAAGTTGTCTAGGAGCAAGGTATCTTCTGTTTGGAAGCACCATGGCTGGGTTTGTCTACCATTAACAAAACCAGCTTCATGCAATCACCTTCTGTAGAGGGGCATTGACTGGGCTGATGGATTGGTTTTTGCAGCCCCGAGAATAAGCTCACATAGTCAGCCTGGAAGGATGAATGTGCAGGCACAGCACCCAGCTAACACAGTGACATGGCTTGTGAACTACAGCTGCTTTTTACCTGGCTGATTTGGACTTGGGCACATTAAACACAGACATCTGCCTCACCCCACCTTGTAGATGTGTTCTGAGTTAACTTTGTGAGATTCTACTGATTTGTGGCTGGATTCCTTAACTTATTCAGTGGGAGGTACCCTTGTCTGTTTTCAGTTTAGACAGTAAGAAATCGTTTTCTCACACCTTTTGTCTGTGTTGTTAGTTTACTGAGTAATCTCTCCCAGGCTGTGGTGGCTTGGGTTGTGTGTTTATCAAATGTCTAGAATAATGGAGTCTGATTTTGACTATGCAAATAGTAAATAACAGCACAAAAGACCAGAAAAAAGTTGGCATCTTTCAAAAGCTCTGAATGAGTACATATCATTTGCAATTTCAGAGTGGAACTTATCAGGCTTTTTAGTCCTTGTGTAATTTAATGGGTGTGTATGAGGTGAAGAATTAAAAAAGAGGCTGAGAGGCCTATGAACATTCCACAAGGGAGTATTTTAAATACAATATAAGTGACAGTCCTGCAGGTAATGAGTGTACTCACGTGAAATGGACTCCCTGGTTCCTGATGAACAGCTCAATGCCTGTTCCTGTCAGGTTTCCTGTCAGAAACTGAGTGTAGCCAGGGCTCTTCTGTACTTAGGTTGAAACCTCCTGATGTTTTCAGGAAAATGCTTGTATTTAAAGTTCTAACAAACCCGAATTATGGAGGTTCCTGTGCTCTCTGATGGAAGAGTAGAAATCCAAAGGCAGCCAGAGTTGCACTATTGCTCATATGAGTCTGTCTCATTGCTAGCACTATCTTAGGCCACGTATCTGTGGCTTGGAGCGACTGGTAATTGAACTAACCAGTTCTTCAGTAAGATCTAGATGATATCTTCTCTTGGGATGAGTAGAAAATTTTACTATATAGCCTTTGAGTTAAGGTGAAGCTAGTCATTTTAACACAGGATTTTCAGTGTTCCATATGAAATAAATTTATGGCTAAGTTAGATTCTGTGGGAGAGACCTCACGTTTTCATTATAATTCAATACAAAAGGACAAAAATTAGTAGAGTTACAACAGGACTGTCTGCTGGTTCATTATAGTTAATAAGTCAAACAAACAAAAAAAAATTAACATAAAAAATTGAGGCCTAAATGCAGATTTTTCTGTTAAGATAACGAGCTTCTCATCTTGACCTTCAAGAACTATTTGTTAGTGCAAATATACTATCTTTGCATCAAAGGATAGTTTAGAAGATGCTTTAATTTTTATAAACTGTAAAGTAAATCTAGTCAGATGATAAACTAGTCTGTTTTGTTATGTGAAAAGTCTTAATTTTTTCCCCTGTAAGTACTAACCACAGTGTGGTAGTGAGACTTCAATACAAAAACACGATGAAAAAGTGACCTCAAGTGTAAACATTGTGAAACAGTGTTGTACTTTAGTCCTGAGTGTTTTTATGAATCCTCGGCATCCTAAATGAACCTATGGGTTTATATCTCTTTTTTCCCCACTGCAGAGTACAGTGCTCATAAACTGTGTGTGAGCCTGGCAGGAGCTGCTGGCACTGGAAGAATGTCCCACTAGCTGCCAAACCAGTGGGGCAGCATTGGAGGCAGTAATAATAGTTCAGGGCTCACCTGGAGGTATTCGAGGGAGGATTGCATCTTACAGGGATGCTTGCTTTGGCTGCCGGGGAGGAACTGAACAGGAAGTGTCCAACAAAATCTTGGCAACTTTAAATTCTCAATTTCTGTGTCTACATGTGCTCTAGCAAGTTCAAATATTGAAATATTTGAATATTGAATATTGAGCAGAGTATTTTTGATGACATTGTAGTGTTGCCTGATGTAATCAAGATTTTTGTGATGAGTATTTATGTTTAAATATTCTGTCAAGTTTCTTCTAAAAGTACAAAATATGGTTGGGCCATGGGAGATGTTTAATTACTGTTAGGTATTTGAATCACTTCTCGCTCTTTGATGCCTGTTTACTTTATCTGATTTGTCTTCAAAGATTTATTTGTCAGTTGTTTCCCCTGGAATTGTTTTAATTTTTTTTTTTAAATGATTTTGCTAAATATAATCAGGGTGATTTCTTAATATCACTGCTGTGATTAACTTGCCAAACGCTACAGTTTAGTTTTGCTTGGCTTTGCTTGGTTTTAAAAGAAAAATAAAGGTCTGTGTACCTGTTTGGACATGTCTAATCTCTTCTGAGTTAGATCTGAGTTACTTGACAACCTTTGACATATTTCCTTGTGTAATTCTGCTAAACAGTGCTTTCCCCCTCCCTGCTTGTTTTCTGCGGTAGTGCTTCTGCATCCAGCTTAAAGCAAATGCTCTAAAGACTCCCCTATTGATAATTGGGTAAGGTTTGTCAAAGTCCAGAAGTCTTCTGTTCCCACTGTCCTTCATTATGTTCCACGGAGTTTTTTCTCACCCAGTAATGGACTGGATCAGCTTTTCCAGTTGAAGTGGAACTCTCCGGTCGTTACTGTGGGACAGCTGCCAAAGCAGTGTGCTATTATGTATTCATTTCTTCCCACAGTGACATGTATCGGTTCTGACTTTGTTTCACGTGAGGCAGGAGTTAACAAAAGGTTACCATTAATTTCCTGGTCGAGACTTTGCAACCAAGACAGAAGGATTTCTCCTTCATTAGTAATACTACTTATTTTTTTCCGACATGCATTTCCCTCAGTTCAATTTTTTGACATAATATTCCTCAGACTGTCCAGCATCTGATCTGTTTCTCTCATAATTCTGAAATATATTTTTATTTACTTCCAGAGGACTCGCTGATATACAGGCTGCATTGCAGCATAGGTGTGTAAAGTAGATTTGATATAAATTTTAAAAATACAAATTAGTTTTATTTACAAGACATAATAGTTGTTTTCATTCTAACATGTGCATTTTGATTTATTGAGGTTTTTTACTAGCAGGATGTCCATTATGTGTGCAGATAATTATAAATAAATTTTGCTGCTCATGACAAATTAAGTGTTCATGTCATCTAATGAAGCAAGTGTGAGCAGCCAGGTGTTGGTGGCAGCAGGCCATGATGTGTGTGAGGTACATGTGCTTCCTTTTTTTTAATTTCAAGAGAAATCAGAGTGCTTCTCCAAGGGTAGATTTTGTTAGTTGGTGCTTTTCTTTTATTTTTTTTCTTCAGTGTGTGTAATATTCTATCTAGTGTTTGAGTCATTTTTACTTGTGAAAAGGCTTCTGAACCCCTCTTTCAAGTAGCCTCTTACTCAGTTTGTGGGAAGAACACATGCAGTTTCCTTTACCTCTCCAATCACATTAATAGTGTCGGGGAAACAGCTGTGAAATAAAGGCTATTGAGAGTTAAGGTCATGAAAATAAGTACTGTCTAACTGCATTTTGAAATATGGGCAGACTTACTTGATTTAGCATTTTTCGTGTCTTCCCTGGGTTGCCCTCACCTGCCTCTCTTTTCCTTGTAATTTTAGCCTTTTTGAATACAAAAACTTGGAGAGTCTTTTGAGTATGCCATTTTTTGAACTTTAGTGTCAGGCTTTTACAGGAGGTGTTAGAACTTGGTCAAAAATAGAGAAATTGCTCCTATAACAGCTCATCAGAACAAGGCTTTGGCAGAACCTTTCTGTGCCACATGTATTTTAAATAATCTGGTTTGCTTTTGAGCAGTGGTCCTCATTTCAGGTTCAGAGATGCATGTGTGTGTGGTTACTGTGCTCAAACATAAGGACTTTCTAATCTAGCAATATCCACAAGGATCCACAGATTTTCTGCTGCCACTTGTGCTCCCTATCAGAGGAACAAAGGACCAGACTTCTTCCCATGTTTCAAATGCTCGTCAGCCTGAGTGCAAGTTCCTTGTTCTTGTGGATCTTTTAAATTCAGTTTCCAATACTGTTAATAAGATGGGGGTCATTGGTTTAGGTCCTTTGTCACCCAGTCCTCAAAGCTGAAGGACACATGAACAAACAAGGCAGTGATTGGAGGCATCTGGAGGAGTAGTGAGCACCTCCCAAAACTGCAGACATGAATATTTTCCACTGGTGCTCATGCAGCTTTGGATGCTGGTGACCTGCTTCCGAAGTGCCTGGGTGAGGAACAGGTGCTGTGGCACTGCCAGTGTCTTCTGCATCTCTCCCAGGGTCGAGTCACGATCAAGGGACAATAAGGAAACAATTTGGGCACTACCCTCCCTGTGGTATCTTATTATGTAATCCTTATCATCACCGTGGTGCCCAGTACCATTGCTGGCACAAGCCAGGATGCCAGGCTGCATTTGGCAGAGAAGTCAGGGCACGTGAGCAGCAGGCAGCACTGACTAATGCTCCAGCACTTGAAATGGTGCTGCTGATGCCATTCAGTTCCTGTCATGACCCTGCTGCCTTTGGCCCCAAAGTTACCTCCGTGCAGAGGAAGGGTGTTGCCTTTCTTTATGACTCCTCACCAAATGCAGGGATTTAGGAGGATGTCATGGGTATAAGTATTCTCAGTCTTTGGCAATATGAGTAAGTCCTGGAAAGAAAAGATGGTTTCTGAGATGGTCTAGAGATGCAAGGCATTTATGAGGGGACAGCGTGGCCCAATTAGAGACTCTTCAGCCCCACATCTACCCAGGAGGAGTCCCCACGGCAAGAAAATATTTGGAAGACAGTAATTGAGTTCACAGGTGCTGGAGATCCTGTTTCCAGCTCATCCTCCAAGATGAAATGATTGTAGATGAGCACTCCACAGAAGATTTCAGAGAGTTAAGGTCCAAGATGTGAGGAACTGGCACCCTGCCACCACATCAAACAGCCTGTCAGTGTTGTTGGTAGTCCAGCAGACAGCCTTGGGAACAGGCTCTGTGCCTATAAACAAGTGTCCTCTAGGTGATGGATTTGCTGAACTGACCTAGGCTGCTGGGGAAGTAGCACCTCCAGCATGGTCATAAATTGTGTTTATCTTATTTTAGGAGGTCCAAAGGACAGTTTTACAGTTCCACAGTCATGAAATACTGCATGTTTTCTGAGGGATCCAAATTTGATGGTGTATTCAGGAAAACACTCCTTGATGTCTTCCTTTCCCTTCCCACTTCCGAGTTAACTGATTATTCCTTTATTATTATTCATGTGTGTGTCTGTGAACAACCACAAATAGAAGGATGGAATTTTTTTTAATGTGTCACTTAGCTTTCCTGAAGATATGTAGTGCCTAGGCACCTTCTGCAACCACTTACTCTACACATGTGGCAGCCTGGGATCATATGCTCATGAGAAAACTGAAGTTTTGGGTGTGTTTTCTCCTTTATGACATCAATGCAAAGAGCATTAAGCTACATATGAAGAATATCAAATGCATAGGTACTGCTACAAAAAACTCGTCAAGTGTGTATGCTTCTACTGGAATGTATTTATGGCCAGTACTGATTTAACTCTGGGATCTTTTTTTTTTTTTCCTGTTTATAACAGTTACACAGGATTGAATTAAAACATTTTTGCTTTAAGTGAAAAAAATAGTCCAACATGACAGCATAGTAAAGTAAAACCAGAGCAGTGTACGTTTTTGCATGATAACTGAAAAATGGTATGAATTTCATAAATATGGAACATAGTCTCCTGAGGACAGCTTATTGTGGAGGAATCCCAATCCCAGCCCTGTGAGAAGGATTTTACTTGGTTGACCTTGGCCGGCAATGAAGCACTTAGCCTCTTTGCTCATTCCTCCCCAGCAGTGGGATGGGGAAGAGAATTGGAAGAGCAAAAGCAAGAAGAAACTCATGGGTCAAGATAAGGATATCTTAATAAGCAAAGGAGAAGAAAAGCAATCCCCATTGATGCACAGACCCTCAATAATTCCACCAGCAGACCAGTGCCCAGCCAGTGTCTGAGCAGCAGCTACTTTGGGAAAACATCACAAAAACAGAGTTTGTATTGCTGAGCATGGTGTTACATGCTGTGGAATATCCATCCCTTTGATCAGTTTGGGTCAGCTGTTCCCTCCCAGCCCACTTGCTGGGGAGAATGTATGAGAAATTGATAAACCCTTGGTGATGTACAAGCACCATTCAACAGTAGCTGAAACTTTGATGTGGTGGGGTTTTTTTTGTTTGTTTTGATCTAAAATAGAGCACCATATGAGATGCTATGAAGAAGATAACTCCATTCCAGCCAGACCCAGTGCACACCCTTAGGTGCTTATTCATAGTTAATGATTTGTTATTCACTGAAATATTTGTTGTATCACTTTGTGT
>VYZP01037058.1:0-19893 GCA_013400635.1 Hypocryptadius cinnamomeus | reverse complement strand
TTTATCTGCTTTATTTTGTGCCATCTGTATGCTAAGGACTTTGTAAATGGTATAGTAAACAAGTGCACATATGGACAGGAATATATGCCAAAAAATTCTCCAACAANCACATTAATATTCACCTCTTGTGAGGGCCATATCAATTTGGCCTCTGATATCTGGATTGGGAAATAATAAGTCTTGCAGGTAACATTCAAGCTAAGCTTAATGTAAGCCATTTTAACTCGGGCAAAAACATGTATAGAGTCCCTGCCTACCTCAGAGCACAAGAGATTTGATGTAATAGGAAACTTTCCCTCCTTTATTTTGCTGAGAGCTCTATGGAGCTTTTCAGCCAACCCTGAAAGCTTCTCAAGTTTCACCAGTAGAAACACATTATTGCCTGCTTAGATGTGGATGCATGCTGGCAGCAATAGCAATAAAAAGCAAAATTAAAATTCCTTCTACTTTCCATTTTTTTATGACTAGCCACTAAAAGTGGAGTGGTAAACCTGGACTGCATGGGTGAGAGCCCTATTTTGATCCTTCCTATGTCAATACTTCCTGTGTCAGAGCATGAGTTCAGCCTCCAGGACAATCATTTGCAGCTATGAAAGACACTTGTACTGAAGTCAAAACACTCATGGCAATTCTTGAGGAGATATTTATAAATAAGTTCAAGGGGCAGCTACAGAGTGATAAAAGTGCATCTAGGCTCAAGGAAGTATTGATAGCTGCAGACTCTTTCCGAGTCCCACAAGACAGAACTGAGGCCTTCAATCCACTTCACAGAGCTATCACAGTAGCATTAAGCACTGTTGCTGTGAAGGCAGTTAGCTATAAAATCAATGTTTCCTACCACCAGAAAAAATCCTCCCTATCTTTCACTTGTGCAGATGCTCTTTCTCGTGCCGATTTGCGAGCAGGGAGCAGGCGTGTTGAAGCAAGCACTAGCAAACCTTGACCCAATCTTCAGCTTGTTATAGAGAGGCAGAAGGACTAGGGAGCTATTTTTCAGCCAGTGAAGGACAGGCACATGCATTTTCTCTTTCTCTTTCTTACACGTCAGAAAAAAATTGGAAACCAACAATTTGGATGCATTTCCTTTGTGATTTAGTAAATCTCCAGGTTGTTCCTGAGGCAATAGAGTGATGTACTACTTTTCCTTCAGGGGAAAGGGAAACTCACAGCGTAGCCCCTGCTTAAATGACATTTCAGAAGCACTTTTTTTCAGTTGGCATAGCTCCTAACAGAAAATACCAGCTTCCTATTTCAAGAGGAATACCCTAATGAATTCGGTCCAAGAAACACATTCTAAACTGTGTAAGTCAAGCCCAGGAGAAATAAGGAGTGAAAAACACATAGCATGATCAGTAAGTTTGTGTTCTAGTATAACCACAAACTACAACCTTCTTTCAGTGCTTCTGGCAACATCAATACAGCTAGTACTAGATGGGTTACTGAATCTCTGCTAGTAAAACTATGTCAGTCCTGTTCATGTATATATTAGTCAAGAATTTATTGTCCTCAGGAAACTACAGCAAAATACAATCCAGAAATTACGAGGGCAAACAACAACATTTAAAGAGTAAATATCAAATTATATTGAGACAGGCATATTGTTTGGTATATTGAAAAGAAACAAATACACTGATTTTTTCTTACAATTATCATCTTGTTACAAAGAAAAAAATAAATATGGAATAAACACATATATTGATGGTTTAGAAGACAAGAGAAAAATTACTGCATATTTGGCTCTCAGTAGAACTCAGGTGAATGGCTGGCAGAGGCAAAAGTTAAAAAGAAAGGAGTTATGAAAAAGCTCAACTCTATACCTTCATCATTAGGTCTCCCTCACCCTACATTGTTAAGTGTTTTGCCTTTGAGTCCTAATGTGTCATTGGGCAACATTATTTTTCCTTCCGTTAGCAAACACAAGTTTTCTGTAACCTTCCTCCAAACTGGCTGTCTGATTAAAACTCCATATGGATATTTTTCTAAGCAGTAAACTCCTGCCTCCTAAGGCACTGTGTCATAGAGTTGAGACAAAACACCTAGGAGAGGTCAGCAAGATGGTTTCTATTTGTTGAAGTTAAATTGTAACAGACCTTAGAAAATTGTTTTCATATGACATTCAATACATTTTGCCAAGAAATGACATTTGAAACATATTATCCAGCTGCCCCATATCCAATGATTCTCTCATTATATTAATTTGCAATTTTATTTCCTCCATCAGAGCAATTATAAATATCACTTAGCAGCAAAGTGCCCCATATTTCTCTTTGTCATGACCTATTGATATACCACACAATGTAATGCCTTTACTCACCCAGACAGCTTTTCTGCCTAGAGCTCTTGAGCTGATATCCTAGCAGACAGCCTTGCTCTCCAAAATCAGTTACAAAGGGTTTCAGAAACAGCAATTATTCCATAAGATGGAATAGGAAAAACTAATAGTTGAAGTATGTTTTATGTTCTGATATACAATTTTTTAACAGTCAGCAGGATCATGATACTAAGAAAAAATTGTAAGAAGATTAGCTTTTGGGCACTTTTAAATACTGTCTAAATTATCAGCAAATCTCAGTGCAAATTAGAATACAGCCTTTTTTAAATCACCATGAAAAACTTCAAGCGTTACGAGAGACAGTAGGGTCTTAGCCTACCTGTCAACCTTTGTCTTGATTACAGTGAATTTTATCATTCTCAATTTCATTTTAATGCCAAAGCAGAACTTTAATTATCCAAATAAAAAGGTGAAGAGGGAAGAACAAGAACATGAGTGGCAAACAAAATAATTGGGATAAAAAAGGTATGGCTTAATTAATGATTCAACTTTCGTGAGCTAGAAAGCGCTGCTTAAACACTTATATACCAAGTACAATCTATATCTCACAGAAGTCTACAGAGGGAAAATCCTCTTCAGCTTTATAGAACTGATCAGCCCCATAAATGTTAGTTTTGCTTTACATAAGTCTGTGAACTAAGGTTTCCCTTCCTTTCAGGGAAAGCTTATCCACTAATGGTGTCTGGCAGCTTTGAGATAGTGTGGGTTTCCGCACACGCCTGCTTGCCCCAGGCCAGTTCTGTGTTTATATGCCTTCTCCTGAAATGTCTCACTATCTCACAGGAATTACCAAAAGGATGCACAGCATGCCTCCACCCTCAATTAGGAAAAGCTTCTGTTTCTAAATGGCATTTATCATCCTTTATAACAGTCTTTCATCTGGCCAAGCACATGTAGTGCTGTATAGGAGACAAATTCTAGGCAGTAATGTGAGCGCTCAGGAGGTAGCAGGGTATCAGCAATCTAATTATCTCTCTGAGAATATCTCTGTAGTATCCCCAGTCCAAACCATTTCCTAACGACATAGCACAGAAATTATCAGATACAGAAGGAATTTGATCTTTTCATATCATGCTTGAGCAAAAAGCCTGAAAGAATAAAATCTAGTAATCAAAATTTCCTCAATAAACATGGGTTGTCGTTCCATTGTGTTCCTTCTGCTACAATCCTTACTTCTCTAGTGGGTGATAGGACTTTTCCAAGAGAGAAAAGCCATAAGAGCACATAAATTTTATTAAAATAAGATTCACAGATATCCAAACAGACGTGGGATTATTATTTTTCACTTTATTTGAATTTCTTCCCCTTTCCCACAAAAGTATAAACACAAAACATGGAAGACTGTCCCTATTTGAAGGTACCCCTACAGACACACACATAGATAGATAGATAGATAGATAGATAGATAGATAGATAGATAGATAATAGAGAGAAAGAGAGAGTGATCTCAGATATTTTCTTGCACACCTCTATCTACCCAATCCTGTCTAATTCTTCCCATAACCTTCATTCTAATTTTCTTTTGTCCTTGTGCTCCTGCACAGGATTCACTCCTCAGGTGTAAGAGAAAACAAGAAGGTTCTTAGCCTCACCTTTTCCTTGTCTTTGCTAAAACTTACATCATAAAATCCTGTTGGAATGATGGAGTGTTTAAACAGGCTCAGACAGTCAGGCTCAGATAGTCATAGGTCAATTTTCAACTGAAAGAAAGAAATCTATTTCCCATATCTCGTCTTCTACAGAAGTGCTAAATAACCTAACTTGTGATGTAATCCATAGTGAAAAGAAAAATAAAGGAAAGAAACATTGCCTTTTTCTCAGATTCTTTAATTAATCACCTCTAGATCCAGCCAGCTGCTGGCTCCTCTTCCTCTGTGCTCCAAAAAAACAGACCCTTCTCAAGAATCACTTTTCTGCTTAACAAAAGCATAGTGGCTTTCCCCTCAATTTTCCTTTTGATTACTCCAGTAATGACCTAAAATCCTGAGTAGGCTGACAACTGCAGGGGAGTCACTTTTGCAAATGCTTGTACACCTCATCCAAAGAGTGGTTTATCTTTACAGTTTAACTTAACTTGTTTTCCACCCTTCAGAACAACATTTTTCATACCTGTAGATACTCTTCAGGCAATAGTCATTTAAATAAACCATGTCAGCAAGCAAGCTTTGCTTTTGATTTCATATTTTATTGTAATTATATTACATTCATCTATTCTCAAAGATTAATACTATGATGATGAGGGCTGCCTAAAGTTCTGCATTTCCATTTCCACAAAAATTTTTAACTTTTGTTGTCAACTAGAATACGGAGATTAAAATGTTCAAAACCATACATCATCAAGTTTCTAAATATGAAAATCTTCAGTACATTTATTTTAGCTACATACACTGATATTTTTAATGTTACATCTTACTAAGCAATATCTCGTCTTTAACCTTATTGTATTTTTCTTTCTCAAAGTACCAATGATAACACAAATAAATACTAGTCATCACAATGAATAGTCTGACTGGTTGCCACATGTAGAATTAAGGAGAAAAAAAACTTTCCCTCAACAACATAGTTCCTTGACCCTAACTAATACCTTTAAATTTTAAAAGAAATCAATCATGCCAAGTTTTCAGTCTCATTCTGTACACCTCAGCACAGCTGTCTGGGTGTGCTTCCTGTACCAGTCTGCCTCCCACAGTGTGGTGAGCTACTGACTAGAGCAGACTCAGCTGATCAGATTTCCTTCCATGTACGCCAAAAATACTCTGAGCCTCCTGAATCCCTTTCTAGCACAACTGATGTAACCCAGGCAGAATTAGAATTACTTCAAAATGAAATGTGTCTTATACCTTTTTAAACTACATGAAAACATGACACAGAGGGACTTGTAATCAGATTCAGGGAAAGTGGTGAAGTCAAACTCATGATTCACCCATTTGAATTTCTCAATATGGCTAATAAATGAGGCATTTCTAGAGCAACTGAATAATTTGTACATTTTCACAGTAGATCAGGCTCATATAGCAGAAGTTCGTTTTGTAATTGTGACACATTGACAGAAATTCAGTGACTCAGTGTTCAGTGATTTTAATTTCCACTTTGATGGCATCCTGTTGGACTACAGGCAGGCAATATAAAATAAGCCATGTAGAAACACTTGCTACCCACAAGATTTTACTTTCTCGCACTATCAGGGTTTCTTTAGCTATATTTCTTGTGCAAACCTGCATCCCATAATAAACTACACAGAAGTTTTTATTATTTTTAAAAACTCAGATTAACTTTGTACCCAAAGTCACTTTGATCACTGCTATATTCTTATGCCAGTAAAGCAGAGAATGAGAGAATTTAACACTATCATTTTCTAATGAGAAGAACACCATAACCTTTGAATTGGAATAATAAATATCAGTATTAATTTATATAGACTCTTACGCTAGGAAGAATAATGCAAATACGTAAAAGAGGTTAATTACTTTGCTCCCTTCTGCACACAAAAACCAAAGGAGGATGTGACCGAACAAATTACTTATACCTTAAGCTGGAAAAGAAGTTCCTTTATATGTTTCATGAAAAAAAAAATAAAAGTGTGGCTTAAAAATAAAAAACCTAAAAGTGTGACTTAAAAATAAAAAACCTAACAGATCACAAACTTTTTTTTTCCCTGACTGGATGTTTAGAAGGAGATTGTTGAATAATAAAGTTGCTAGAAGGATTTGCACTGACATGAGCCATGGAGAAGATCCTGCATATTAAAGAGGAACCAAAACAGCAAGAGTTCTTAATATGGCTGACTGACAAAATCTCTTTATGTCTGTGCAGAGGTAAGTTCAAACATAATGCCTTTAGGAAGAGAACTCTCCACTGTGTGACCTGTTTCACAGAAGAGCGTCAGAAAGCAGTTAACTCATTCTGAAGGGTAGGTATTAATCTAGGAAATAGGGTAGGCACTAATCTTAGGAAATAAAAAGGAGCAGTTGAAAGATAGCTTAGTATAGTCAGGTTGTTTTTCTTCTCTTATCTATTTTTCATTTTTCTGAAATCTTATGTTTTATCATAGCAATCACACTTCACAAGTCTCAAATCTGAGGTGTAGATAGTTAGTTATTGCATATACTTTTCCTCAATTGCCTCAGACAGAACTAGCTGCTGTGAGGGTGCTGCTCAGGCCCTCCTCCGGCAAACTAGGCTGCATAACAACATGAGGTCAGATTGCAACTTACACATACCAGTGCATGTTAATAATGCACCTGAAACTATTTGAGAGGGTGTTTGCCCAAAACGTGGCAACTGAAGTAACCGAAATTCAGCAGTCATATTAAGCACTTGTGTCAAAACTACAAAGAGGCTTTTGCAGTNTCTCTGTATAGCTCATTGATTGCCGGTTAATTACGTGTCATTAATAAATCAATAAACCACTTCAATCCTAATTCAGTTTAACAACATGAATTACAGTCTTGCCCCTGTGAAAGCTCATCATTTAAGGACAAGTAATGGATTCCCTAATGTTTTATAATGTTACATTTTAAGATGTATTGTAGATATTTCTTCCAGAAGAACAGAGTCTTTACAGCCAACAAAATTTTGCTAAGTTTATACCACTGCAATTCAGAACATAGTGCCATATGCCTGTGGCTTTGGAAACTTCTAATTAATGTTACCTTTAATATTTTGGAAAGAGGCTCAACTAACTCTGTAATGAGAGTATTAGAGTTAAAGCAACAGATAGGACAGTACAGAGATTTCTCTTGCTGTTTTGTTTTTCATTCACTTTTGGCCAGATCTTTTGCCAATTTGTTCCACCCCCTTTTTTTTTTTTTACTGCATCTATCTAATTTTAGAAACAGAAAGTGAAGTACGCTTTTAAGCAGATTGTGTTTGCCCTTTTCAGAATTTTTTCCTTCATTTCCATGAACACTCCAGATTACATAGCTCTTGATCTTTTGCAGTCACTTGAACAGCAGGTGGGAAAACCAGATAATCTTAGCGACTTATTTTAGAAACTGCACACAGATAACTATGTTCTTTAGACATTATTATTTTATATAATTAAAGCAATGCTACATACAAGGTCTTAATAAAAAATACTGTCATAAAATCTCCACGTGTATATACATACAGAGGGAGGGTTTTAATTAAAAATGCAACAGGGAAAATATTGTATTGAAAGGACAAAGTTTATCGGTTAAGTCATTCATATTTTCAACATTTCTACAACAAAATTACTACCTCACTTGATACATAACAAACTATATGATGAAATCTCATTAAGGAGAAGTACCCAAGTGTCTTGTTCTGCCACATGGGAATCTTTTAATGTTTTTTGTATTAAAACATTCGAATCCTCCTTGAAGTTAAGCCTAGGAGTCTATTATAAAATATTTTTTTCTGGGAAAGTAAGTAGGTCTGATTCCAGATACTTAATTTTGGCGTTTTTTTAATCAATTTTACAAATAATTTGTTTTCAGTCCTATAGTTTTTTCTTTCATGAAGGAATGCAATGTTTATTCTTTATATTGTGAGCCTGGATAATTTCTGAATCATGGAAAATGGAGACATCATAAAAGGTTATTGAAAGCAATTTGAAAAAATAATTGGCTTGAACCAGACTGAAAGATTCCTCAGGGAGAGTCATGTCCCTTGCCTTAGGGCTCATGTAAATCTGAAGGGGATATTCATTAAGTGTCTCTCAAGAACAGGACTGGAGGTTTTGTTCATATGTTGTATTTTGTGTAGGATCACACAGGTACATGCAAACACCAGCATGGTGACACCCAGAGCTGAAAGCCACCTGGCTGTTTTGTTCCAGATAAATGTACACTATCTCCTTTAATGAGGTCACATGTCTTCCATGAAAAGGCCAACTGGTATATCGTTTGTCATGCACAGATTGTACCAACATGAGGAATGGTCTCTTGGTCTGTCAGACTCAACATGCACCTCTTCATGCATGTGTAGACTTACCCCTTGATTTAAAATAAATAATTAAATTAATAAATAAATTTAAAAGTTAGTCTGATGCATCATTGTGCTGGATCCTGGTTTTGGAACTTGGTTTGGATTTTTTTATTTTCTATTTTAATGCTTTCTAGATTTAAAAAAAAAAAAAAAGTTGATTCTCAGTCCTCAGCCTGTCAAAGCATAGTGAAAGAAATCCTTATAGGTTGCAGGTTAAGTCTAGTGCAAGGTTCACCTAAAGTAAATTGTAAACAAATAGAGATGGGCTTCAGTGATTCAAGAAACAACCCTTTCTACACTAGTACTGTATAATTAATCATATAGGGAGAAAACTGATTCCCTGCAACTAAACTAAATTTAAATGTACTGAACAATGGGCATCACTGACCTACACTGATGAATCTGAACAGAACCAAAAGTTCAGGCTGCAGCTCTGCCTGGGAAATCAAATACAGAATGTAATATTCAGAGTTTCTCAAGAAATCTTATGTCAATACTAGTGTACAAACATTGGGAATCAGAAATATCCTGGTTAATTCCTATGATTGACTAGGAATGTGAATGTGACAATTGTTACAAAGTATCTTGCAATAAGCTGACTGCCCAAGCATTCCATTTTAGCCCCATGCCAATGCATCACTTCTGTTACAGTCTGAAAGAAGAATTATAGAGGAAGCAAAGAATCATCTGCTGACAGAAAAATTGACAAGAATAAGTAATACATTTAATAAATTATCTACACATTTTAAAATTCTTACAGACATAAAAACATAAATTTAATCTCATTCTAGTGTATTTTTATGTCATTATGCTATAAAATACACTTTCCACTACTACTACATCAGGTTGTGGTTTTAAAAAATGAAGTCCTGGTTTGACAATGTTTCAAGAACTGAATTTGCAGAAAAATGCTTGGCTAAAGAAAGACAAAAGTGCTGTTATATGTCAAACATTAAACTATTTTTTGCTTTCTTCCCTGCTGTATCACTGGTATTAGAGATACTGTTTCTTACTTCCCATCCACTTGAAATGGTATAGAATCTTGTTAGCCAGGTCTCTTTCTTTTGAAGCAGGACACTTTTTTTTTGTGGAAACCATTAAAACACTGAAGTGTAAATAAGGAACTTCTGTCACAGAGAACATCTTGAAACTTTATTCTGAGATATTTTCATAGAAGTGATAAATGCCTTTGGTCCCCAGACTGTGAGAATATGCACCTTCAGAATCAGAACATATCAAACACCTCTGAAGGGCTGGGACTCATTTCAGAAATCTGGTGTGGGATTCTGGCATTTCAAGCTGCTTTCGTCAAGCTGAAAATCTTTGCTATTCATAAAATTGAAAACAAACCTTTACAAAGTCTGCAAAATTACTGGTTTTGAAAAAACACATTACTTTGAGAGATTTTTTTTCGTCTTACAATAAATAGTTATCAGAATTTATTTTAAATACAGCCATTTTATGAGCACTTCAGTACGTATGGGAAATTTATGAATTCTGAGAAGGCCCATTCTATAATGTCATTTCTAACCAGCTGAGTACTGTTAAAATGTTCTCTCTATATATGTAACATTATAAAAATATACAACTAGTTTAGGTTCTAGAAAAACAAACAGTATAAAAATACTTAAAGTTGAAAAAAAATGCAGATATTATGTAGACACTAGTGTCCTTCATTACTTGAGGTTAATTTCTTCATTTGTTTGTTTGTTTTTTGTTAATAAGAAGATTGTCTGGAAAATGAAGACAACTATAAGGAACAATTTGGTTACAGCTTTGAGACCACTTGGTGCATGTATGCCCAGCAGATATTACCAGATGATACACCAGGAGCTAAAAGATGTTGTGCAGACTCATAGCCCAGATATATTGTTGAAAGTGTTAAGCATGTGTAGGTTCAGCAGACCTATAATAACTATGTCGTCTCTTTTTTTTTTTTTTTTTTTTTTATATCAAGCAACCTACAGTTTCTCCTACAAGAGCTCATTTTTGTTGTTGTGGAGAGATGCTTCTTGTCTCTCATTACGATGTGTCTGTAATTGCATTCCAGCAATATTGAGAGCATTGGACACAAAGGTCTGTGCATATCTCTATTTATTTGTTTAGGTATTTTTACCAAATTCATGTTTCTACCACTTTGTTAAAGGTCAGGTTTCAGCACAAGGGCTCTTCTATCCTACTGTCCATCACAGTTAATAATAAAGCAGACAAACAAGTCAAAATGCCTGCAGTATAAATGTACAAACACTGATTTCCATTTTCTTGTCTGAAACACACACATTCTTGTGATCCTTTGCTGCATTATTTCGTTGCACATGTTCTGTTAGATCAGCCTTGTGGCCAGCAACCAAGTAGAAATCCAAAGTTTTCAATTAATCAGGCAGTTACTCTACGTAATTTTAATGTCTCCATTTTAAAATATATTTTTCAAGTAATATTTATGTTAATATTTTCAATAATTTAGGCTGAAATCTTCCTTTAAAATAAATTATTTTAGACTGAGTGATTTTTCTGTACTAAATATGCTTATCATCCTAAACTTTACTCTGCCTAGAATGAAAGAATAATTCAATTGCTGACATTTCATTTTCTAGGTTATTTTACCATGTTCCTTGTTGTAGTTGTCTAAATATTGCTGTGAAGATTATGCACAGCCATGTTAGTAGCCTTGTTATAGCCGTGTTCTGGCCTTGTTTACTTACAGTGTCAAACAAGAAAAATTCATATACTGCCTACACTGATGTGGTGACTATGTCAGTGGACAAGGAAGGGGCTGCAGACATCATTTATGTGGACTTCTGTAAAACCTTTGATACAATTCCCCACATATAAACTGGGGAGAGATAGATTTGATGGGTAGACTGATGGAAAAGGAATTACTTGGACAGCTGTGTCCAGAGGGTAGCGGTCAATGGCTAAGGGTCCCAATGGACATCAATGAGAAGTGGTGTCCCTCAGGGGCCTGTACTGGGACCAGTTACTTAATATCAGACATTAGGATCGAGTGCACCCTCAGTAGATGTTTTAGATGACACCAAGCTAAGTGGTATAGTTGACATACCTAAGGGACAGGATGCCATCCAGAGGGATCTGGGAAATTTCAACAAGTAGGTCCATGGGAATTTCATGAGGTTTAACAAGGCCAAGTGCAAGGTGCTGCACCTGGATTGGGGCAAATCCCAGTACCAACAGCATCTGAGGGATGAACAGATGGAGAGCAGCCCTGGGGAGAAGGACTTGGGGCTGCTGGTGGGTGAGAGGCTGGACATGAGCCAGCCATGGGCACTCCCAGCCCAGAAAGCCAAACGTGTCCTGGGCTGCATCCAAAGCAGCGTGGGCAGCAGGGGAGGGAGGGGATTCTGCCCCTCTGCTCTGCCCACCTGGAACCCTGCATCCAGCTCTGGGGTCCCAGCACATGGACCTGTTGGAGTGAGTCCAGAGGAGGCTACCAAGATGATAAGAGGGATGGAGAACATCTCTTATGAGGAAAGTCTGAGAGAATGGGGATTGGTCACCCTTTAAGAGAAGATTTTGGGGTAACCTAATTGTGGGCTTCCACTACGTGAAGAAAACCTACAAGAAAGATGCAGAGACACTTCTTGCAAGAGCATGTAATGACAGGACAAGGGAGAATGGATTCAAACAGGAAAAGAGGACGTATAGTATTGGATTTACAACGTGACCCCGAGCAGGAAGAATGATGCACATCTGACTCCATGATATCAGAAGGCTAATGAATTACTTTATTATATTCTATTGTACTATAACTATTTTACACTGTATGACACTAACAAGAACTATACTAAACTGAAGAACTCATGTCTGTCTGCTGACCAGACAGTCGACACAGCTTGTACCTGATAGGCTAATTAACATAAACAATGTACACCAGAATCCAACCAAGCAATCACCTTCAGGTAAATAATCTTCCAACACATTCCACGTGTTCAAAAACACAGGCGCAGCAAATGAGATAAGAATTGTTTTGATCATTCTTTCCTCTGTTTCTCTCTGTTGAGAGGACATGTGACTACCACAGTTTAGATCAGATATTAGAAAGCAACTTTTACTGTGAGAGTTATGAGGCAGTGGAAGTGGTTACCTGGAAAAGCTGTGGATGCTCTGTCCCTGGAAATGTTCCAGGTCGAGCTTGGAGGCTCTGAGAAACATCACAACATCTAGTGAAAGATGTCCCTGTCCATGACAGTGGGATTGGATTTAAATAATCTGCAAAGTCCTTTGAAACTCAAACCACACCATGATTCTATAATTCTCCCTATCTACTCCCTAGCCCAACCCTTGGAAAACGCTCTCTTTGCCTAAAGACATATTAAGCATTCCTGTCTTCTGAAAGGTCAGAATACAACTTCTGATGGCACAGAAACAAATATGCAATCTTCGATTTTTGTTTTTGCAAACACACAGGAGTTTTTCTGAGTCATGCAGTATTACATACTGAAGAATTTTCTTCTAAGTTTTGAAAACTTTGTCAACTTGTACAAAAGGTAATATAACAAAAGGCACAAAAATCAGCTCCTTTTCTTGTTGAAACTCTATTATAAGAAATACAAAGTCTCTATATATATATTTTTTAAATGTGCCTAGATAGTTAGAGACTCCTGCGCCATCTCAACTTTAAATAACTAGAGAAGCATATACCTACCATGTTACAGCATACTCAAGGAAAGAAGCAATTCTTGTTGTGCAAAACCAAGGTTATATCTCTCATTTTAGACAGAAAAACTTTGTCAGAGGGGCTGACATTCAGAAGTGCTAAGTAACTTACCTACAGCATGGACATCCAGTGTCGACCAGCCACTGAGGAGACTAAGTGTTGTATGAATATCTTGCAAACATCTACTGAATTTCAAAATTAGGGAGAACTAATTAAGAAAAAAAAAACAAATAAAGAGAAAAAATACCCCTTCCAAAAGACCCCATTTTCAAAAACCACATTTTCAATGTATTTGAAAAAAAAAATCAAGGCCCATCTTTCCTATAGTATTTCAACATTTCCCTTTTAATCAGAAAAAGTATTTTTACAAATCCTTTTTGAAATGAAAAGGCATTGAGCTACTAACTCTGGAGGCCCATAAATATTCTAATTGAATTCTATAACTGCCTAATCCGAAAAAAGACCAATATGCTGGGAGTCTAGGAAGAAAGAAATTGTTTCCTTAAACATATTTTATCTTCCACACTGGTGTAGTAATTCTGTCCCTTGCCTACTAATGACCCACAGATTTTTTTAATAATAAACCAGTCGGTGGACTATTCCAAACCATGGAGACTTTTTTAAACATTGCAAAGCCCAAGACCTTTTGCTATTCATTTTCTCTACTTCTCCTACTCCAAGTTTCGCAGAGAACTAAATATTACGTGTTGACTGACTTGACCTTTGGAGCAATGACCCTCTTAGGTTCTTCAGTTGTAGCAGGAATCTCAGTATGAGGGAAAAAGAATGTCACACTTGCAACATTACTGAGAACTGAATGTATATAATTAGGTAATTTACAGATCTGGTATGCAGATTTTACTCCATGCCAGCCAAACTTAGATCCAGTTGAACTCCTAACAGTGTCCAGAAAACATGATTAAATACCTGATTTTCCTTTCTCGAGTACCTCAGAAATTTTGGTTTTTATGAAAATTATAAATTTTGTAAGACTGCATAAAACAGAACAATTCTGATTCTGCTGCCCAGGAGGGAATATCATTCTTTAATGTAGACTCTTCCTTTAAGACACAGTTTATTATCCATGGAGAAAAGATGACAGGATAATAGTCTGCATAAGTAGCAATACCTATTTGCACTCCAAACAAACTCTAAAAGACCACTAGACAGCTTGTCTCCAATAATAACCAAGACTTTTGTTAAGTATCAGCTATTCACTTCCAAAGTAGGTCTGATCCATGAATTAAGCCTGTGGGTCTTAAAATGACAAGTCATTATGTGACAAGTAGGAAAAACTTACTTTAGAAGATAGTGTTGCTATTTCAGGGTGAAAGTATTCACTGTAATCAGTTCATGACTTTTTCAGTTTGTCAGAATAAAAGGTTTTCAGCTAGCACTTGGATTTATTCATACAATTGAAGAAAAAAAAATCTTGAAAGCTTTGTCTGTTCTCTCCTATAGATTGTTTCAAGCATTTCCAGGAAAATTGAAGTAGTCCTAGCTTTCCCTCTTGCCTTTGCCATTCCATATTTATCTTCTCCTTGGGGAAGAAATAAATAAGCTATTGGTCTAAAAATATTACTTCAAAATATGAAAAAAGGCAGTACAGTATTTGTCAGCAGAGAGCAACTTTTATGTGGGTGCCTCAACCCATTAATTCTTAACAACTCAGGAACATCCTAACTTCCCCCTGTGGATGTTGGCAATTTAGGTTCTGACTGACTTTCCACACCTCTAGGATAGCAACAAAATTATGTTTTTATGTATCTATGTATTTCAAAAATTGTTTTGTTCATATGGCAGTACTTACACTGTAATTAACAAATGAAACTGAATAAAAGGAAACCCAGACCCCTTGACAGTATATGATTTTGTGGTTTCATGTATCAGTGTGTTTTATTTATTTGTCTTGATTCCTTTTCATCAAAACCTTGTTGACTCAAATAGTCTAAACAGGATTTGACTCAGTGTACCTGAGAAAAAAAGTGAACTCTGTTTTGGTTTTATTACTTAGAACTTCTATATTTCTGGTGGTTTTTTGACATACCCTTGAGCTCCCTAAGACCTTCTTATAAATAAACCATTGCATTTTAAGTATATATTAAAAGCCAAAGTGTAAAAGAAGGGAAATTTAAAGTTTTCTTTTTTTTAGAACAGAGTAATTGCTGTTGAAGTCAGCAATTTACTGATCTTCGAATGAAACAGAAGATTGCTGTAATATCACTAACACTGTGGCTGTGCTGCCATTTGCTGTCAGCTACACCAGCACTTCAGCAAAAGAGCATGAGAAAACAACAGTGAAGGTCTAAATGACCCAAAAGGAATTTAATTTTGAAGTTTGCTACAGCTAAGCCCATTGTCAGAGACAACAGAATCAATTAAACAGGAAAAGACCTCTGAGATCATCAGGTCTAACCTTTGACCAAACACCACCCTGTCAACTAGACCATGATACTAAGTGCCACAGCCAGTCTTTCCTTAAACACCTTCACAGACAGCATCTCAACCACCTCCGTGGGCAGCCCATTCCAATGCCCAATCACTCTTTCTGTGAAAAAATATTCCTGAAGTCCAATTTGAACCTCCCTGGCCCAGTTTTAGACTGTATCCTTTTTCAGACTGTCACTGGTTGCTTGTGAGAAGACACTGACCCCCACCTGGGGGGGTCAGAATTAAGGGGCCCAGAACTGGACACAGCACTCAAGGTGTGGACACACCAGTGCCGAGAGCAGGGGCACGATCTGTCCTGCTCCTGCTGGCCACTATTGCTGGTACAGGCCAGGATGCCATTGGCCTTCCTGGCCACCTGGGCACAGCTGGCTCGTTCTCAGTTGCTGTTAACCAGAATCCTCTGGTCTTTTTCTCCAAAGCAACTTTCCTGCCCATCTGCTCCCAGCCCGTAGGTCTGCCTGGGGCTGTTGTGACCTAGGGGCAGGACCTGGAACTGGCTTTGTTGAACCTCATCTAACTGGTCTCAGCCCATCAATCCTGCCTGTCCAGATCCCTCTGCAGAGCCTTCCTACTCTCCAGCACATCAACACTCCTGCCCAACGTAAGGTCAAGCTGGAAACTGACTGAGGGGGCATTTCAAACCCATAAAATTCAAACTGGACAAATAAAATACCCAAATTGTTTATATTATTGCTCAGCCCCGTTAGTGATACCATTAGGTATAACAACATTCTTGTGATTCCATTTTTATTGTTGCATATAACGCAAAAGAGATTAATATTATAAAGGATACCACATTAACTGATGTCACAGTAAATGCAAATGTACTTGGGCAGCTGCCAGTACCAGAAAACATCATTCAGGGCAAAAGACTATCAACTGAAAACAAAGTGAAGGGTTTATGTTTTCAATATATTTCAAAATCAATTACAGTGAGCTAATTATATATGGTACTTTGAGGTTTGCTCTTGAAAAATGCAAATTCCTCTTAGGATCTAATAAGTAACAAATAGTACAATACCTACTTTGTATACATAGTGTAGAAGCATTAGCAAGGCAGACTGCAATAAAATCAGGGATCTTGAATTTTATTAGCTATTTTAATGTAAGTAAATATAGAGTTCTGCTAATGTAATAACACTTTATTGTCATTATTATTAATGATGACAGTGATGATACTAACATGACGACATCTTTACCCAGTGAGGTTGTATTTTTGCTACTGTCTCTACAATAAATAAATCATTGTCTGAAGCCAAAAAGTGATGTTGAACATAAATTTTTCTGCCAATTCTAACTTCTTGGTAAGTACATATACATGTGAAGTACAAGTTCTAAAAGTCACATTTTAACCATAGCTGTATTTATGTCCATATTCTCTGCTTTTTTGTTATTCGTAATCTAAAGGACAATATCCATTAGGTAGCTGAGAATTTGAAAGAACAATTTTGGCAGCAATTAAATGCCTAGAATCCAGATAATCCTCAAAGTTTTTTCAGTTTTTAATTTGAGCAGTGTCTTTCTTTTCAACATTGAAATCTCTACAGCATATTTATCCAATCCACAAGACTGCCTAGAAACATGTCTTACAGGTGAGGACAGTTCTGAATTTATTTCACAGTCAAGAATCATCCTTATTCATAAGTGAGCTGTGATGCTCAAATCTGTATTTGCTGCACCCTTGGCATGTCAGGGACAAATCCCTCACCATGCAGATATGTCTTGCTTCAGAAACAGGTTAGCGAAAGGGTAGCCATGGAAAGCGTTGATGATTCTCAATTTCTAATACTGAAAAGCACAGCATATAAAGGCAATATAAAACCAGTTGCAAAACAACAACAGGGTACAAACACATGAATCTCATTTTTCACTGAAAGCAAGGTCCCTCTTTCACAAAAAGTCCCCCTTTTGCACTTTGAACACAGTTGCATCTCTTCAGCAAGTGATGTGGACAGCATCCTATGGCACTCTCTCTAGAGAGGCTTTACAGCCCATATCTGGAATGCATTTCCTGAGCTATGTAATGCAAGCCTATCACATAACAGAAAAGAACATATCCCCTTTTTGCAGACCTGTGGGTTTTTGAAAGCAAGTTTCAACATGGAAAGGATTTCAGGCTCTTGATGTGGAATAGACAAAGATCTATAACACTCCCTTGCTCCACACTTTTCCTGTTGGCTGTCTCCAGTCAGAAAAATGCCAACAGCATTGGATTTGCTTAGCAGGTTATTTTAAAATCTGTTCGAGTGTGGCTAATATACTTGGCATTATTCTACAGAGAGTTTTAGCACTTCATTCCAGACCTTCATGATGGGAACAAGATAATTCAAAGTTCATCTCTTCTACATCTGCTGTTTCTGCAACTTACTGTGCAAATTTCTTAAGATTACATAGTAAATATGAGGCTGAATTTGATATTTAAACTCTGATTCTCAAACCAGTCCTTTAAACATAAGCCAGTTCTACCCATGTAAAGATACAGATTGAAAAATATAAAGATGGAACTAATCTACATCAGACAGTATTTGCTTTGAGAACAGGCAAAAAACAATTATATTTTCCATGTAGCTATCACTCACATATCTAGAAATAACAGCATACAGGACAAAAGTTTTAAAACACTGCAATGATTCTTTTTCATGATAAGTAAATAAAAACATATCTAGCTTCATAAACTGATACTAGGGGCCAGGACTTAGCATGTAGAGCCCCCAGATGTCAGCTGCAGCTGTATAGGCACAAGAGAAAAAACAATAATTACAATAAAGGCTACTGGCTGATGAGATAGAACAATGCTTGCAGCACTGTAGCCCAGGGAGCAGAGTCAAAAATCTTTAAAGCCAATTCTGTCCTACCAAGGAGGCATCTGTCAATCTCCTAGCAGAGATACATTACGCAGCAACAGTCAGGCCACAATTCTGTTGTGCAACCCAGAGCATTTCTTCAATTAGCTAAACATAAGTCAGGCACAAGCACTGTATTAAAACCTTCATGGCTGCATCCCTACTGTTGGGCTTGCTTCAATACTTGTTCTGAGAGATGCAGAGCTCCACTGCTAAGGTGAGAGTCGGAGGGGAGGTTCAGGAGGACAAAAGTCCTTTTGGTTGCCCAGCCTTTACTATCAGACCAGCTGGAAGAGGACACCTTGCACCTCTAGGCCACAAAACACACTAGGTGAAGCACGTCACTGCTCCTTCCTCTTCACAGCTCAGTTGAAGAGCCAAATATATGGTATCAGTTCAGGAGGGCACATCAGTTTTGTACAGGAAGTGGGCAAGGAAGCAGGCAGTACACAAAGAAACACCTCCTAAGCCTGGGAGGCTGCAGAGAGGCCCCTTGCACTCCAGGACTGCAGAGTTTATCAGTGAGTGAAAGGCCTACCACCAAGTTTCCAGGTAAGCAGGAACCGAACTGAGTAAAAGTTTACCTGCCCTAAGTCGTCCCACAAACTTTCTGACTCACAGGTCAGCCCAACACCCATACAGGCACACCAGTGTGTTTTGCAGCTCACTACCTCAACAGTATCCCTTTCTGGCAGAAAGAATGGAAACTACCTCCTCCTCTGACTATGGCAGCAAATTTTAATTTCACCACTTATTTTCTGATGCAAGCTGAGATCAAGTATTTGTAAAACATTCTACTGCTGTACTTCACCATTTAAATCACAGAGAAGCCAAAAGAATATTTGCTGAATGAGATGGGAACCTGAAAGCAGTTGGAGATTCACTGCTATTTTGGGAATACAAAACAAGTTCGCATTTCTCAATACATCACTAATTTTCCAATATATGGATCTACAGCAAGATGGTGTCTTTTCTTTAAAGGGAATTAATCTCTGAAATGTTACAAAACAAGAAAGTGAATCTTATAGCCCCCTTGACTCTAAATTTAGGTCTGAACTTTGAAACCTACATGTAAAATTTACTTTTAGGCCCATTTACCTGAGTGTTGTTTTCCCTTTAAAACAAGTGATAAACCTGTGTTCATGTGTGTTTCTGTTCAGAACGTATATATCTATATAAATACCTGTATAGAGTGAGAATCACTGAATTTTTGGGGGTAGGGAGGGTTGCACATGGGCATTTGTGCATGCATGAAAGGCCCATGTTTGAGGCACAGGGCTGGGAACAAATGATGGGCTGCAGAAGGATCCATGTCCATTCCAGAGAACATCAGAGCTCTGATTCGTGTTGATTATTTCTTCCATTTTTCTACTTGCCACACAGTAAAACTTTTGCACCTGTTCTCACAACTATCTCTGATCTTTGGATTTCACTGGTTGTCTTGTTGGTCGATAGAAAGATGTGACAACCCAACCTTCACAGGTTTCTTGGTCACTCTTGAAGTTCCATCCTGCAGATAGGATCTCCTGAAGACTGTCCTTTGAAAAGATATCCAAAGAAGTTCAGTCTACTAGAGAACATTATTTAAGATGAAAACAGTCTTGAATATATTGCTATGTGCTGCAGAACTCTTCACTAGATAA
>VYZP01037056.1:0-15257 GCA_013400635.1 Hypocryptadius cinnamomeus | reverse complement strand
AACACACACAACCCTTGTTGTTTGAAGACAACCAGATCAGGCCATAGAGCTGGTGGCTGCAATGTTGCCTTACAGCTCTTTGAGCAGAGCAGGGCAGAACAGTTAAGGTTAGAAATACCCAGTGAAGAGTTCTTTCACTCCTCCAAAGTAAACCATAGATTTTAAGGACAAAAGCATTCATTTTGCTGTACCATCCAGTTAATCTTAAAGAATTTCACATGGTCAATAATGGGATAGAGAGCTTCATTCCCCAGTAGGGCATCCAATGTCAGGCAAAACTGACCTCCTGACTAATAACAAGCCTGCCTTTTATCTTGTTTTCACTGTAGGCAGCCCAATAGCTTGGAGAAACATCTTCCAGAGAGACATCCAGTCCTGAACTGAAGATGCCATGAGAAGGAAAAGCCACCACTCCAATAATCTGTTTCAAGGGCTTCTCAGACCTACTGTGAAATTGTGCACTTGATTTCTCAGATGACTCTGCCTTGCCTCAGCCTCCAGTCATTGGTTCTAATTATGTCTCTCTCTACTAGATTAAAGAGCCTTTAGTATCCTACACTATCTCTCCTGACATTACTTTTACAGTGAGATCAAACAACCTCTGACATTCTTAATACAATAAGCAGAATGATCTTTAATGTTCTTGCAGTAAAATGTCTCCTCCTGGGCCTCAAATAATTGCTGTGGGTCTTCTCTCCAATTCGGGGCACCTTTTCAGATGAGGATATTAGAATTGATTGCATTGATATACCTATATATTTGTTCACTACTTCCCTCTTAACATATTGAAGTAGCATATTTTTGGGGTTTTGCCTCAGTTTTGCCATTCAAACACTCCACTGACTAGATCAGCTGTTTCTCAGGATGCAACTCCCCCTACTGCAGCTAAACACTGTGCTCCCTGACATGTGATTCTGTTTGTCACAGTTTCCCACCCCCTATGGATGCATTTTTTTCACCCATGCATCCAGACTTGATTACCTAGACCCAGCACTGGTAAGCTCTCCGTTAACCCCCACCAGATTTTTTCAGCTGCAGTTCTGTATGTACTTCCAGATCAAAGTCTTGAGGCTAGACCTGGAATCTTTTCTAGACACAGATCACTCAACAACTATCTCCCACTGACATTTCTGGGCTTTTGAAATCTGTGTTAGTCATATCTACCTTACACACACACCAGGGAGGTGCTCTGCCAAAATATGACACATCCATGCAGTATGGCACAGCACCAAGCAAAACCTCTGTTACTGCAGATGTCCTGTTGCGGCCCCTGGTCATCACTGCCATGTGCAATACTCTCCTGAGTAGCACACATAAGAGTAGCACACATAACACTCCTTGTTTTCCCACACAGCACTTCATTGAAGCTGCTTCTCAAGTGGGTATAGCTGCCTATTCTCACAGAATCACAGAGGCGTTAGGATTTCAAAGGACTTCTGGAGATCATCTAGTTCAACACCACTTCACAAAGCTAGGTCAGCTAAAACAGGATAATGACCAGCTTCATTTTTCAGAATATCCAAGGATGGGGACTTCTACAACCTCTCTGGACAGTCTAGTCAAATGAACAAGCATCATTACAGTGATTTTTTTTTTTTAATTTTATTACTACATTTCAGTAGGATTTTCTGTGTTCCAGTTTGTGCTTATCATCTCCCAGCTTTTAGTGGATACCATTGAGAAGAGTCTGACTATTTTCTTTACTCCTTTCTATCGCACATTAGTAAGATTTGTTTCTGAACCTTCCCTTCCCTAGCCTAAGTGATCCCATCTCTCTTAGCCTCATATGTCAGAGGCTACAATCTCTTCAGCATTTTTGCAACCCTTCATTGGCCTTGCTCCTACATGTCCAAGTGTCTCTTTCACTGGACATCCTAGACTTGGACGCAAAATTCCAGATGTGCTCTCAGCACGGCTGAGGAGAAGAATCACCCCCCCTTAGCCTGCTGGTGAAGCTCTAATGCAGGATGGCTACTGCTGGCTGTCTGCCACAAGGGCAAATTTGTGGCACACATTCTACTTGGTGTCCACTAGTAGCCTTGCAGCTTTTTCTGCAAAGCTGCTTTCCAGACAGTCAGACCCCAGCCTGCTCATGGGGGTGCCTGGAGTTTCATTCCTCCCCAGGGGTAGGGGCTTGATACTTATTTTCTTTCATTCATGTCCAGAGATTCCCACTGGCCCACTTCAGCAACCTCTCAAGATCCCACTTAATGGCAGTGCCATTGATACCTGGTGTATCAAACAATTTTCATGTGTAAATCTGCCAGGGGTGCACTCCATCCCATCATCCTGGTTATTAGTGACTATGTTGTACAGTACTGGCCTTGTTACTAACCTCTGGTATAAAGAACTAGAGATGAAACTCCAGCTGGCCTTCATGCATGTGGCCACCACCCACCCACCTTTTATCAGCTGTCCTTTTATCTCACTGTTCTGTACCACATTGTCAATGAAGAAGTAAGAGATTGCAACACTGGAAGCTTCATAGCCACTGCTTTCTGCCTAGCCAGTTATGTAGTTACAGAAGGCTATCGTATTCATAAAGCATGATTTCCCCTTCCTAAAGCCAGGCTGACTACTCCCAATCACATCTTGTCCTTCTTATGTCCAGAATTATTTCTGCATCACATTGCACACAATCAGCAAGGCTGACTGGTCTGTAGTTTTCTAGAACCTCCTTCTTGCCATTCCTGAAGAAAAAGATGACATTTGCTCTCTTAGTTGTCAGGGAACTCCCCAAAAGCCTACAGTCTCTCAAAGATAATCAAAAGCAGCCGCATGATGACATCAGACATCTCCCTCAGGTTTTGTGGAAGCATCCTATTGGGTCCCACAGGTTTGTTTATGCCCTCTTTATTTAGTGTACTTAAGTTGATCCTTCACAAAGAGTTCTTTCTCCAGATTCTCTCCAGTGTCCTCAGGGGCCTGGGATTCCTGAAGGCTTATTTAACCAGTAAAGGAGTGAGGCAAGAATGGTATTCAGTACCTTGATTGGAAAGATCATTGGAAGAAACAGCTACAACTCTCCAAAGGGCAAGAGGCTTACTGTCACTTTTTCCTTCTTGATTCACCAACCTCACCAACCAACCAAATATAGGGATTGACTTTAGTAAACCAGACTGTGTAACATGCTAGAAATTATGGCAAAATAGAGAAAAGTATTTGTAATTTAAAATGGCAAGTATTATTTTAGTTCTTCCAATAGTTTGTAATGTTCTTAAAATGTAAGGAAAATGAAAATGGGGCATAGCAGAAAAAAAAAAACCAGACTGGAATTAGATAAACAAATTACAGTATTTGGGATATAATGTTCTGTATTAGAAACCATCCCTAAGCTGAGACATGATCAGCAGAGTACCAGCACAGCTATGCTAACATAAACATTTTAAAAATTAAATATACATTAGAAATATAAAATAGCGTTTTGTATTTCCTTTCTTGAACTATTAACACAAGTAGACCCTCATGGGAAAGCATGATGATTTGAGTCTTAGAAATTAAAGCAATTTTGAGTAACCCATACTGAAAATGCTGAAATCACAAAAGGAGCATAAGAACCAACATATTGATCAGCCAGTTGGTAATAAATATTTTCTCCAACTAAGAGGAGTAGTGGGAATTTGGCAGAAGTTAAGAAAGGCTGGACAGTTTCTAACATGAATGGAATTGCATTTCTTGAGTGCATTCACGGTTTTTTATACTCTCCAGTTAAAGAGTCCATCACATTCCTTTTTGTGTAGGGGGTTTAAATCTGCTTTCTGATATCTTCTTTGGGTGTCCTGAAAACATTGTACTGAAATGCTGAAAGCTGCTCCCTATCCAACCCTCTCCCAGCTGCTCACAATTTTCTCAATACTTACCATTATCCATTTCAGCTACCTCCCCTTGAAGCTGAAAGAAATGGTGTCTACCAGAGGAAAGTTGCTCCATTCCTCTGGCAAAGGAGCAAAGTTGCTCCATTCCCCTTCTCCACTACAGAGACCAAAAATATGGCAAAACACAAAAGGAAGAAATTTTCATGGACAAGATGCTCATCCTGATTTCTATTACATAATCTAAGCAGAATGAAACAAAACATCAAGTTTTCACCATGGGTTCAGGTGCATTCAACTTTTTCCATTTTGCCTTCTGTCTTTTTGCCTTGATTCATTAATTTTTCAAATAAATGAGTCCATTTGACTGAGTTCCCCAATATCCTGGCATGTACATACAGTTGCTGGGAGAAGGGCATTGTCTTTTAAGTCCACCTAAAAGAGCAACGTCTGGCTCTAATTCACTATTCTCCCATGCAGGCCATGGCGAGGATTACATTTCTTTCTTCCCTATTCCCTCTTTCCTAGCTAATGTCTGCTGCTGTCACACACTGCTGATAGCAGCAGAGCAAGATGGGTAAACCAGATCAAAGAGAAATGTCAGCTCCAATTTTTGTCCATAGGCTTGCAAAGTAACAAGGAGTTAAACAGCCATGCCATTTTTCAGCATTTACATTTCATAGCTGGTACTTTTTTGCCATACATCTCACATTAAACAGCTTCCTAGTAAGTAAAAACCAAATCTCTTACCCTCCATAGTGTCACTGAGTTCAAAAAGGTCTGAAAAAAGATAGCACAAGGCTGAATTTGGCTCTGTGCTTCAGAACTGACAACCTGGTGTAGCAGCCAGCAGCAGCAGCATATACAGGAAGAATTGCTTTCCCTCTGCGGATTGCTATTGCAATCCTTGACTCAGCCTTTGCACTGATTTTCTCTGGAAATCAAATGGGAATTTACCGTATGGAACCAATGCAGAATATGCAGCTGAGTTTTTCAGGTTAGATAACTGAATACAATCAAAGAAGGGAGTTTTGCCTTTCCCTACAGCCAAATCTGCATTCAGCAATGGAAAGGCTGTCCTAGTTGCAAAATACACTGTAAAAAACAGAATCTATCACCACAGCATAAAAAATGTTACTTGATATTCACACACTGAATAACTTCAAAAGAAATAGTAAAGAAATAAAAACAATCTCAGCACCTACAGTATTTAATGGCAGTGGTACTCGACCTATGGAATTCATTCTTCAGAGGCCTATATAGAGCTTTTATCATGGGTCTGAGTGAGAAATCGCATGACATGCTGGCTCAGTTCTGTTTCTTTTCAGCTATTCTGCAAACTTGTTGGATGATATCTTTCACCATTTCCTTCCATTTACGTATGTAAAGTTTCTTTTTTCCTCCTTGTAAAAACATACAACCTACACAATCAATTACTTTGCCCTAAGACACAAATCTCACAGTGCCTTCAGGATTTCCTTAACTGTTTTTGATGAATGCATTCATTCATAATTTTTCATAAAATGGTCACACGCGGTTTTGTGTTTTTGACTTGTGTGCCTCTTGTGATTTTAAATGGCTCTTCGATTGTTAAAGGTCGAGTGCCATTGCTCCAAGGGGCATATTTTCATTGCGGTGCACGAAGAGTTATGCACGTCAATCTTTAATCAAGATGAAATTCCCCCTAATGCTTTCTGCTCGCAAGCTCGATGCAAAGCAAGAAAAAAAAAACTTACAACAGAATAGAAGTTGCAAGTTTAAAAAAAAATCTATTTTGGTATGTTTTCATCTAGTAAATCATTAATAATGTCATGACTCATCCTGAATTATTTTCTTCTCTGAAGCCAATGTCATTAACATGAGTAGTTCCTAGAGAAAAGCCTGTGTCGCCTTGTCAAAAAAAAAGTTTTATTATGAGGCAACTGCTTTTAATAAATAAGATTTAAATGTTCTTTATCACAGCTTCTGAAGAAAAATTAAAAATAAAAGTATGCACATGTGGATCAATTCTAACTTCGAGAAAAAAAAACCCCAAAAACTACAGATAAAATTCTGGGATGTAATAAAAACCATGCATTTGAAAGCAGCATTTCTCCCACACAAAACCAATAAAGAAACAGACTCCTGATCCAACTGAGACTGCGGCTATATATGCAAATGCACAGAACATCCCATGGAACTGTCACAGGTAACATGTGCATGCAAAGGCCCTAATTCATACTGCAGCAGTCCTGTTGATTCAAACAGACAGACCCAAGAACTCCATCCTTCTTTTCATTCCTTGCCTTATCCTCATGTTGATAAATGGATCAAATTTCTTATTTACCTAGGAAAGGAAAAAAAATCTGTAATGGATTCGCATTCAAGAGGAAAAAAAAATTAAATTCCAGTGGTTTTGCATAGTTTTGAAAACCTAAAGAAACAGAGCATATAGTGATTTGGGTTTTATTTTACTGATTTGATATCTGTTTTTTTTATACAAACAACCACAGCAAATGCATTTGTTTCCCAGTGTATGAAAATACACTAGATTAAAACAGATGGGGCTTTTGGAAAGTATTTATTAAAGAAGAGAATACAGGAAGTTTTTGAAAAAAAGAAAAATAAGAAAAAATGTGTTGGAAGTACAGGGGGAAATTTATTTGGACTATTCACCTACATTTTGGTCTGATCAGGTTTGTGAAATTCCATTTTCTGTGAGAGAGATAACAGAGCATTTAAGGTAAAAGTTTCTGAGGCCTCTTTTAATGTTAAAGTAATATCCCCCTTGTTCTGATAGCAAAAAAACTATAGGTTTTTTTTGACTTAATTTTTCCACAGGAATCTTGGAGAAACTGAAGGCACTACAGATTTGCAGAGACGACTCTTCCAGCTTTGCTTACGTACAGAAAACTAATTTCAGGCAGCTTTTCTGAATTTATAATTTTGTTCTGGAATAAAGTTACTAATTACAGTGAGAAGAAATTGACTGGGATTTTGTTAGGTTTTTTTTTCCCTTTTTCCAAGTAGAGTGGATTAATACACATTATGAAATTCATTCATTTCAGAGAATTACACTTTAGACCATAGCAAATATTAAAGTCAGCACAGTGCAAACAATCTTTTTTTAGACTGAAAATATTTAAGAAAATTACTCTAATATACCATCATAAGATTATCAGCTTTGTTAAATATGCTTAATTGGGGAAGTCTTCCTTATATAATGTTTCTTAACCTTCTTCCTAAATATTTGATACTGTATCATGCAATACAAGTATTGAATTAATTTTCTCCCCTGATGCTTTTGCATTTCTGTGGGAACAAAATGATTTTTTCAAGTGCCTCACACAGCTTCCGTTGGCTTTAGTTCCCTTTAAACGTTGCCAACTCAGGCTGCACAGATTTGGATCTTCCCTTTTGTACCTGTTATTTTCAGGCTTAACCCTAATTTCAGTGTTACAAAATTCAGAGCTATAAATAATCAGTTCATACTTTTAACTGCCGAGGAGCTCTGTTAATCCTTTGAGAGCCACATCTTTACGTGCCCAAACACTTCTTCAATACTTTATTTCCTGTTGTCAAGCTGTGATACCCAACGCACAAAACACACAAGCAAGAACAAGCAATAAATACCGGTTTGCTAAATCTCTCCCCCTCTCCCTCTGGTGAGAAATGCATGTGTCCCGACTGGATGTACATGTGTTTTCCCATGTGAGAATCCCCTCTCTGACAACAAACAATCCATGTTTGTCACTGCCATTGAACTCACTAATCCAGGCAGTATAGAAGGCGACTTATATATCACAAAACAATGGGACTAATTTGAGTGACAATCACTTAAGCGGAGCCGGCTCCTCAGCGGCATTAAGGCAGCACAGGGTTCCAAACTGAAATGTGCCACTGCTTAAAAAACCAGGAATAGCAATGGTAATACAAAAGGAGAGGGGGAAAAAAACAAAAAAAAGAAAAAAAAAAAGAGATAGAGGGACAGACATTTTTCATAGCATCACCTAGATAAAATACTAGCTGAAATTATAAACAAAATCCTTACTAAAAGTGCTTTCTCATTATATATATTTACATATATACACACACACATATACATCTATATACACATTAAACACATTACCTTTTTTCCTTACTCTTTTTTTTTTTTTAATTCCCCCTGTATGGCCAACACACCCTTGATCACTTTTTGATCACTTTTTCCAGGAGAAAAAACTAGTTTTCCACTCCTTTCCGGGGCAGATCCCCCTTTCTCGCACCCCGCCGAAGCGACCCTCGCCGTGCTCCTGCGGGGGGCGGGCGGTTCGGGTCGGACAGAGCCGCGGGGGTGAGCAGCGGCTCGCTCCCCTTTGAGATCTCACTTACACCTTCATGTTTAGGACGGCGGCTGTGGCCGCCCCGAACCGTGCCGGAGCGCTGCCCGCTGCCAGGGCCGGGCCCGGGGGTCGCCGGGCTCCGCGGGGCGATGGAGGCCGGCTCCGGGCGGGGGCTGCCCTGAGGGGACGGCGCGGCTTCAGTGGAGCTCTTGCACCCCCTACAGGCCGCCCGCGGTGCGGCGGGCGAGGGGCGGCCATGGCGGGGGCAGCTGCACCGCGCCGGCCCCACGGAGAGAGAAAAAACCCCTTCAGTGGCATTTCCTCCGGCCTTTCCTGCCGTCCGGAGCAAGCACTGCGAGCTTTTACCCTTGTTCTTAATTAGTTGAAGAATAGCGGAGGATTCTTGAGGATGAGGGGCACAGAGGGAGGAGAAACTTCTCCTGGGCGGCAGGGTGGCTCACAGTTAAGCCCGTGCTGACAGGAGCTAGGAAAGAAATAGGAGAAGGCCGTACGCAGTTTAATAAATAAATAAGTAAATAAATAAATAAATAAATGAAAACGGCCAGGTTCCAAGCCAATGTCAAGAGGGAGGGAAAAAAAAAAAAAGAAAAAGACTTGTCAGCCTGGCAGAGGCCCTATGTGGAAAAAACCACAGGCTGGAAGATACCTGATTCCTAAACAGGCATCTCAGCAGAGCTATGGTGCCACAAAGGATAAGGAGGCTAGTAGAAGCAATTCCCATCCTTCCAGCGAATCAAAAAAGAAGGTGTCTACAAATGGGGCACATCTGAAAAGAAACTGAGTGTCCTGTCTCAGGCTGAGCTGGCTGTAAGTCCATCTGTGAGCCATTTCTGCTATACACACATCCTGCGTATTCAGCCACTCATCCCTGCTGGGTACCACTGGGGCTTGCAATAGGCACCAATGCCAGAGACCAGGACGGTCTCACCGGCTTGAACTCCAACTGAGCAGCCTTTTTGCAGGCATCCTAAAGCCATTACATTTGTATAAAAATTGTGTTTGAAACATTTTGTAGCCTCAGTTGCACCGCATAAATCTTGTTTGACTCAAGTTAGGTGCAGTCAAGTTACTGGAGATTCACACGGATTAGAGTACTGCAGAGAAAAAAAAACATAAAAATAAAAGAGGCAAAGTGAAGGCCTCCAAAGGCCTTCACTGTGTGGGCCCGTTTCCAATTCTTAGCCAAGTGGAATTCCTGTTTTTGCTCATCATGCCCCATCCCTCACCTGAACAGTAGTCTTTCTACCATTTTTATTATGTGTATATCCATTACATATAGGATACAATTCAGACCAGAATCCTAATTTTATATGGCAAATTAACAAAGTTAGTATTAGTTTTGAAAGTTCAGAACAAATCATTGATCCCATCTGTGCAAATCCACAGGTTTCCTATCTGTCAGGTTTAGCAGAACATGAAAGGAAACATAAGATATCTCCCTTGTACTTGCTTGTCTCCTGAAGTGGAGTGGCTTTTTGCTTAATGATGATGTAGGGAGACTGAGAACACTAAAACACCTTTCCTGCTGAGACAGCTGTGGGGGAGATCCACCACACTCCCAAAATTCATTTTGACTGATACAAACCAAGCAGTGAGAAAAAATCATAAAAGTACCCCAACTTCTGCTTACAGTCACAAAGACTGGACTTCATGTATCAATAGGTGGAGGTGGGTTTGTTTTTTTTTTAATTAAATGGCTCTATATGCAGGGTGGTTAGTTAAAGCAATAAATAGCATCCATCTTCTCATTAAAAAACTCAGGATTGAAAATGCTACCATCTCTTATCCTTGGCTTACTGGTACACAAAAATGTGTGAGGAATTCCTTCCCTCAATTACACCTCCTCAAGATAACATTTCTTAATTAACACCTTAATTAGCACTGAGAGGGTATGGCCTGTAGTTTATTGGATCTATTTTGCTCTCCAAGCAGCTGCATTGCTTTTAATCAGCAGTGATATTTCCCAGAAAGCAGAAACAACACTCCTGTTCTAAATATGCTGCAATATGTTTCATCATTTATCTCCCTGTCCACCAAGGGGAATCCTACATAAAGACGTGCTTTATACCTGGGCTTTTGCTCTTCTCTGAATACCTGGAGTTTATGTTTTTTTCTGACTGTCAGTAAGAAATTAATCTCAACAGCAAAGGCTTGGGCAAGTGAAAAGACTCACCTAGGTTTTGCTTCCTATCCAAAGGTTGTAGGAACTTGGAGTATTCAGGTAGTGAGTGATAGGATGTTTACGTGCTCAGGTGAAGACAAAATTTCTTCAGTAACCTCATTAAAAAATGACTGAGAAAGTATGTTAATTAATTGTGCAACACAGCTTGTCTTTTAACTTCTGCTTATCTCCAATTTAAGCTGAAGACACAACAATAACATTTTGGTGTTGCCTGTATGGCAAGTTGGTATTACAATTTGGCCTGACCAGCACAGAGAACAAGG
Organism: Hypocryptadius cinnamomeus; assembly: GCA_013400635.1. Taxonomy (NCBI): domain Eukaryota; kingdom Metazoa; phylum Chordata; class Aves; order Passeriformes; family Zosteropidae; genus Hypocryptadius; species Hypocryptadius cinnamomeus. Next base: position 4,678 of record VYZP01037056.1, on the reverse strand, counting down.
GGCTGCTATCCTCAGTTAAGCAACGTCTGCTCCACGCTTGCAAAAGCAGGATATGCCTCCATGCTGCTAGGCTTGACAGGCTATGCTAGTTCTTAAATTACAAGTGAAGTAGGATGCTGTTGGCAGGGTGGCCATTTTCAGCAGAACAAATTACAGTCTGCGTCTGAAACACAGCTCTTCTGAAATCAGCTAGTTTCAACGGGAAGAGAACTGAACTGTATTCCTGCTGGTATTTCAATGTAATGACAGTCCCTAATTTTCCCAACCACTAGAGCACTAAGCATGTGCCCTGATAATTGTCTACTTTTGCAGCCAAAAAATCCCACAAAGTCAGCACGAGATGTGCATAGATAGCATAGAAGAGAGTAGCAGACAGAGGAACCTGAGAAGTGCTGAAAACAGTAAGAGCCTAAAAACACTGAATTAATTTTAAAAATGCTCAACATACCACCTTTTTCTGGAGCTTTTCCAGAAAAAGTGCCTAGTAACTCACTGTTGATAAAGCACTGACAAGTTTTAAAATCTATCCAATCATTTATGACAAAAGTTTATATTTTTATATTCTATTTCAGTATCATTCTTCTTTCACTCTGGTTTACACCACTTTCATTCAGTTAGCAACTGTCCTCACCAAATCAGCGTAAATGACAGAAACCAGGTAACAATTTATAAGGTTGGGTTACTAATCCCATAGGAGTCTTACTTCAGCTGCCGTGCTGAGAAATTACCTCTCAATAGACCCACATCAGAAATACTGAAAATGTGACAGAAAACACCAAGCAAGAGGGCAGAAAAGAACATTTGAAAGGAACGTGTGCTGCTAGGATTTCTGGAACTTTAATAGCTTTCCACCTCAATTTTGGCCATCGTGAACTCAAGCTAAGAGAAAAAGTATATCTTTTTAATGAGTTTTACAACATGCAAGTTGCTTTATAATATATTACATAATGATGTAAGTGCCATAAAGAAGGCTGTGTGCTGCTCTGTAAAATGTATTAGATCATCAATATTTCTAGTTTCGTACTGAGGAATTAGAAATAATGATGAAGATTAGAGTTACAAGAATTAAAAAAATCCTTTGAATTGAACCATTCAGCCATCCCCAGGGAAATACCAAGGAATTTGTAGGCTGAGAAAATAGGTAAGTTTATAGGTTCTCCTTAGGTGAAAGAAGTCATGTTAACATCATAAGTTTTATACAAAGTTTCCATATGCTGTAGTACCCTCTCTGCTTACCCCCAGGTTTCATTCCCTTGCACCCTTATTGTGTAGCTCAGTTGGAAGCAGATTTATTAAAAATGATCCATCAACTTTTACACAGAAGGAGGTCAAATATCTTCCAGTAGCGTGATTCAAAACAGGAATATCAACTTAATCCTCCTGCAAATGACAGGCCAGGAGAGTTTACATCAGTGAGAACAGAGGCAAAGGAAGTTTGAAGAAGATTAATCCTTACACTTAGTACCATGTTTTCTTGAAGTCATCCCCACTCTGTCTCACTTCTGCAGATGTTCTGTATTCCTGGAGAGGAATGCAGACACCTGGAGATGTCTTCCTTCCAACTAGCTTTTTTCTTGTTTTTCCCTTTGCTCAGGCATGTGTTTTGAACTTTTGGAATACCTGTACGTTTGCTATGCACATTAGGTTATCAACAAGCTAGAAAGGAATCTTTACTGAATGGGTCTAGAAAGTGCTCTTGTATAGTTTTTTGACAGTTTGATTAGAGTGGTTCAGTATTTAGCTATTTCTGAAAGGCTAGCTTGGCACATAAGTGCCCAAATGCTGCTTCAAATCTGACACTGAGCAAGCTAAGTCATGCTGGCTGTCAATAAGACATAGATTTCTGTGTTCTTTTTTTTTTTAATGGGACTTAGGTTTTAACAATATTATGCAAAAACCAGACTGAGTCTAAAGTGATTGAAAGTGAAAAGAGGGATTAATTAGCAAGCTAAATGTAGTGATTTCCATCATGTACAACTCATTGTGCAGTAACACTAATGACCACTGTAGATGCACAGAAGAAATGCTGTCTGGATCTAGGGTCCAGGGTCAGAAACCCTGGCAAAGCTATAATAAAAACTTTACGTAATTTTAAAGTTAGAAAGCAGCCTCTACCAAAAGAGATTTGTGATCATTGTGTTATAATGAACAGAAGTTGGTGAAAGCATGTGAGGTATAACACAGCCTGATGATGTTATGTTTCTGTCTGCATTGTTCTCATTTAAAATATCTGTGTTTTCCAAATTCCTAAGCTTTGTTTAGAGTGAGAAAGTAAATCTACATAAAATTTCTGAAATGCTGATTCAGGTGGAAACATGGGAAAAGAGGTCTGAAGGTCTAAGCAGCTATCAGTGAACAAGTAACTTGATCTGGCCTGGTAAGTTTTCCAGTTTTGACAAGGGGCAAAAGTGGCTTTTGCCATTTTTTAAGCACTTTTTGTTGTGAGACTCTAATTTTTGTGACAAAAGATGCAAAGAAACTGCAGTAGGTAGAGGAGTCTGACTGATGCTGCAGAAGCCTAGGCATCTAAAATGATCTAGTTAAAGAAGACCTAAGAAGTACAGAGAAGGAAGAAATAAACATTAAGTTAGGAATCAGAGAAATAAATCTCTTTGCTTTCAGCAGGGAGTGCAGTCTCTAGGCTGGTATTAAGCTCAGAAAGATAAGGCTGTTATAGATATGTTCCTCAGGCATAAAAATTAAAGGAAGTAAGAGAGCACTGAAATGGCTCTTTAATGTCTTCTGTGATTATAAACTTTGCACCTGGCCTCACAAATTTTCCTTCTATAGTTCTTTTGCCTAAATCAAATGCAATGTAGCAGCTACATACTGGACAAACTGAATTAGTGCTGTCTCATTTCTGAAGAGCCAGAAGTTATATTATTTACAGTTTATTAGAACAGTGAAAATCAACTGGATCATTAAATACCCTGAGTGATTCTCCAGAGAGCAGCTGTTCCATACCTGTCTTGCTGTTCCTTTCCAAAGTGAAATAAGTTCTTAGAATAAGTGCATCAAATCTTAGATGTGAAACAATGCTGACATTCAGGTGGGAAACTCAGCGCTGGCTTCATTGACATTATCTTGGTTCATTTTGCTTTCTAATGAAAATTAAAATCAAGATCGCCTAACACACTAATATTTTCTCTTTCTGCCAAGTAACTGGTAACTGATAAGCAATGTAAGTCAAGAGCAATGCATTGTTAAAGTTGCCTAAAATGTCATTTCTCACTTCATGGTTGTAGCCATTTTTATGTGTGTGCTTTCAGCCACTAAAATCTCAAGGATTTTTTTTTAATGATGTTTTGTTAACCATAGACCTACACTGAAGTTTTTGTCAAATCAAGCATTAGGTAAAGCAGGTTCATGAGAGAACTAGGAAGTTCTTTCTGATGTAAGCTTAACCACAAGATAATAGTGAAACAGTTCCAAATCTTCCCTGGCATTTTTCAGTGAGTTTCAGAAATGTCCCATTATCTTCATCTGTCTTAGGGTTTAATTTTTTGGTGTACTATACTAACTATTCATTACTAACAACAGAGAGGTGCTTTAGGGTGAGCTGAATTGCTTCCTTGGCCTCCACTGGCTGTGCTGCTGAACATTTGCCCACCAGGGTAGGGGCTTCAGACTCCTGCAGTACACTTAGGAATCTTCTTGTGGATTTTCCTTCCAACACTGAAGAATTTTAATCCAGAGAAAGGTCTCAGTAACGGAGTCCCAGAGTAAATTCAGTATGGCTAAAGTTATAGAGTCATCTTATCAGTATGGAAATGACAGAAAAACCTCTAAGCACCCATCTGGCAAATTATATTCGTATAGTTCAAACATGATTTGTGGAAGGAGGCTCTTTCCTTAAGAGATTGCATTGTGCATTGCATTATGCAAATAGAGTTTTTCTGTCTTGGGAGAGCCAGGAGATGAAAAGTGACTCTAAGATTAATAAGATTAAGCCAGTCCTTCAAGTGATATGATCACTGTTCTAGACAGGACATTCCACTTTGCCAACTCCTGATGGTGCTAAAGCAAGTGCTGAAAGAGTAGAACATTTCTGTCAGGGGTTACATATCCTGTAACAAAAGAGAAAGGAAGTGTAAAGTAAAAAATCCAGACAGGCAACGAATTTACAGTAATACCTTTAATAGCTAATCAATTAAGTTGTACACAGAAAAGATTTTCTTAAAAAAAAAAAATGCTTTGCCATCTGTGATATCATGCTGCAGGGGTTGGATGTCTTCCATCTCAGTAGAAGAGAAACCGATGTTCTCAGAGAAAGGCCAGCTAGACTAGTCAGGACGGCGTCTGAAATGCAATATATGTACTTGGTGCTTTTAAAGTACCATTTCACATACCTGAAAATAATTAAAGGACATATCAAGCCAGAGAGAGGAATCAAAGAGAAAAATGTAAATGGCAGTTTAGAACTGTTAAACAGCCTTTTACTGGATGTCCAAAAACCATTTCCATACCTGACAGAAAAGGCTGTGTGGATTTAAAAAAGAGCCTGGTTTAGTGGGGAAAGGAAGGCAGCTATAAAGGGAACTGAACTGTAATATAGAAACAAGATTAAGGTAAAGGGGAGGAGAAGTGGATAACAATGAACATAAACTAGAAACTGCCCAAAACTGAGAAAGTAGCAAAGAATAAAACTTAAAAAAGAAAAAAAAAAGATAATTGACCA